>RQTK01001112.1:111670-143457 GCA_003991915.1 Elysia chlorotica
TATTATTATTATTATTATTATTATTATTATTATTATTATTATTATTATTATTATTATTATTATTATTATTATTATTGGTGAAAAAAGAGGGGGCAGGGAGGGGGGTAGCGCGGAAGGTTGTTCCAAAATATCAAATTTATTTTGAATTTTTTAAACAATCTGTTGATTTTGTAAAGACCAATATTCAAAATTTTGGTGAAATTAAATGTATATAATTTGAAATTCTTTCTATCACTCTAAATTATTTTTAGGATATTCATTTCTTGTTTATTAAAAAAAATGTCCAGTTATCTTTTTCATTTTTTTTTTCAGTTTTTGTTTGGAGCATTGTTATAAAAAAATTAATTCGTAAATTTCCTTTTTTTTTTAAAGCTGCGTTTATCTAACATAAAGTTTAACTGTAAATAAATTATGCAAATATTTTTACACTAGTTGGTTACCCATTCGATGAACAGAGATGCATAGTTATCACCTGTGGAAAGATATTTCAGTCATCACAGGAGGAAAAATAACCTGCGGAGAAAGATATTAGTTATATCCACTTCTACTGTACAGTTTTTCTGTTGCAAGAACGTATGGTGTATTATTGTACCATTCATCAGTTCTGAGGGCTTTATGGATCTAAGCAGCATCACCGGCATTCCAACTTTCAATAACAGAGTAAAAACACAGTAGATCTTCTGAAAAAGTTTACACACCTTCATCTGCATTGAGCAAAAAAATCTAGATCTGCGTCTCTTTCTATGGTATTTTTGGCAAGGAATTAACCTTCATATTGGAGAACCCCCTTGTCTTTTACGTGGAATTCTTGATTTAGATTTACCTAGATCCAATTTTGAATAGCATCAAGGCGTCCATAGCATCAATCGCTTTGAAGGGTATGTCCATCAGCTGTGTTTTGGCGTCACCAATGGTTGTTTTTTTATCTACTGGAATTAAAAATTTTAAAAAATATGTCATATCTTCCCTGAAACCAATCATTGGTTAGATCGCTTCCTCTGCAGCTGTCTAGGGTTATACCACACTAAAAGAGCCTTATGACTTTAATTGGTCACCTTATACGTGCTCATAATAATCCTTATCTGTTCGAGGTTGGGGTTTATACTAATCTTGGTCCGCAGTAAATAAGTTTATATGAAAAAAAACACTATTTAAATCATCCTTCCTACCTATACTTCCTATGAAGCTATGTCTATCCACTGCACGGTGTAGCTCTACGCATCAGAGGTCGTAAGCACAATGTTGCAGCAGCTTACAACTCGTCGTAACCTTTCTTATTTGTATATCCTCATACATTCGTAAGCTTACCACAAGGCTACACTTACTACCCCAGATCTCCAATTATTCTCAAGTTGTTGACATTCCTCTGCTCCATATAATTTTCCACCTTTGAAACACATAATTACTATATCTCAATGTTTTGCTTCCTCTGTTTAAGGTAAGCGTTTATGGATCTAAGATGTCGTACCTTTTGACGAATTTATAAACTTTAAAATCAAACTTAAATAATTTAGGTAAGATACTTTAACTTTTGTGCTTTAGTCGGAGGTTAACTTTGTTGAGAGCTGAATTGCGTAACTGGTTGCTATTGCGATGCGAATTGATTGTGATCTCGTTCAATTTTTTAAAATTTAATTTCTTTAGGGGGGGGGGGGTGTAAATGAAGATACGCGATAGACTGGTGAAAAGCTGAAAAGATTAGCTCATTTGAGTTTTGAGAGAAGAGCTTTAAATGTGATGTTTCAAGATATGTTACTTTATCTCTGAGGGAAATAGAGATCTAACATGCTCCTAATATTTGACTCATGCCAGAGAATATAGATCCGACAGAAATATAACACGAGTTGCTGTTTTAATATTTTTTAATTTAATTTGCTAAAGTCTTTTTATTCACATTTAAGGTAAAACTATACCGCATCTTGTATCATTCCAGCCATGATACAGACTAAAGATCCATACGCCCTAGTTTGGACAACACGATCTTACGCAAACCTTAGGTGATATCTTTTTTTAGCTCACGTTTTCTTTGTAACGTGGATCTGAATATTGTTCGTTTTCAAAATCACTTTTTAGATCTTTATAACATGTTTATACTTATAGTTCTTTTTACCCTTAACTTTAGAAACTGGTGTTGAAAATTCAAATGTTAAAACAACATCATACATGTAGGCTGCATTGGGCAGTTTGGAGTACATTCTGGAGAATTTCCCCTAGAGAGGGGGATAGAGAGAGAGAGAGTAGAGGTCTCTCTCCCTATCTTTAGGTTTAGCGTCTGTTATGTTCCCCTGAGGGATCCTATACGGCGATAGGCGGCATTAACAGAAGAAAAAAGCTCAAGTTGAAGGCAAGACGTTATAGATCCTATGCTAGTCCATTCTACTACAACGAGGCTGGTCCTCTGGTGTATGGGGTTCCTTATTTTGGAGGTTCTAAAGTTTAAAGGGAGGATGGAGGGAGACGGAAAAAATAGAGAGTTATAGCACCCGTACTTGAGCTCTGACGTGTACCTGTAGCGTGTAGGAAAACGAGGCTCGCGCTACAAGGCGTCCCTTGGCTGAAAAGCCTTATTGCAGCGTTACGCAGAGGTCGACTTGATGCTGTTGTTATTGATCTTATTTTAAACAGTGTGAATGTAGATCTAATCAAATCTTTATTTATGTCCATTTTAATTATTAATGCGACTGCACGGGTCAAGGTAGCAGTAAAAGAAATTTTTAATTAAAAAAAAATAAGAAGGATAATAAGAAATAAGAAGGATAATAAAACCATTAGATCTGTACTCAAGATCCATACCATAACGAAGATCCGACAACAGTACTGAGGAGCATGACTTTGGAAAATAATTTTCTATCGATTCTTTTGAAATTTCGCATGAACGTAGCTTTATTTTTCGTCCGGTGGAATGGCACCTTTAGAATTAAAAATTACTTATTGTTAATTCATAAGACAACAGAAACAAAACTTTGTGGTCCACTTATTTTGCTAAAATCGGGTACATCTTTTAACCGCCTGCAATAATTAGTGAGCTATAGATATATTTGGTTTGTTTAACAGTTATAAATATTTAAAAATGTTTCACACATCTATCGATTCGAATTAAATGATCATTCTAACTAAATGTATACGCCCTATAATATCTTTTTCTTCTTTTTTTTTCTTTTTCGGGAAACATTTCTCCACATTGTAAACCCTTAAACTGGGAGGTGTCTATCGTAGATCGTAGCTTATCTGGATGTACATCTAGATCTAAATTGGCCATAGCTTAATCCTTTTTTTAACTTCTTGTGCCTACTTAGATCTAGATCTAAATGAAATGGTCATTGAGACAAGTCTAGATATCAGTAGCCCGGTCCATTTTTTTTTTTACTTTTTGGGTTACAATAATTTTACACCTTAGTAACTTTATTCGGTGCTCATAAAAGTTTTCCATCCATGGGATCTGGAGCGTATCTTTTCTATTTAAAAAGTATCGTATTTATATCCAAATAATGAAGACAACGGTACAAATCGCAATATTTTTTTCTTTTCATTGTATTCTTGAGACCTAGAAAAACTTAATCAAGAAGAGAGTTTCAATTTCTTCGGCAACTCGACTAAATGATTATTTTATTGGAATAAAAAATACATAAATAATTCGCATAGCAAATGTTTGGATATAAAACCTTGTTATAGTGCGTGTAGCAAAAATTGTGGATCGCAATGTTAACATAATAATGACACCCCTGTCCGTTTGCTCATTTTGTTTCCAATCACGGGTTACTGTGATAGACTGTATGTGTGTTATCATGCTTAATTCAAAAACCATTTAATGACATGGTGTCTATTCCTGTCAAAATAAAGACAAATCTATACAATCTTTCAAAAACTTTAAAACCTTTTGCTTAACAACATAACTGTGTTTGTCCCGACATAACGTTTTTTTGAGTATGCTTATTTGATGTCCGATCCAGGTTTACTGTGAGCAGACTGTATGTGATCATGCTCATCGGGCACTATTTTACCAAATAATATTTTTGTTAAAAGAACGGGCTCTCGACAAGTTCGAATACAAGAAAATATCTCCACGCTTTAAACTATGGGAAGAGAAGAATAATTCATTAAAAAGAAACGTTTATAAAAACGGTTATGAATGTCATATAACTGTCAATATTTCAAAATCTTTTCCTTCAAAAAAAACATCCTTGAACTTTTGAAAAGTTAATGAAAGATGAAAGTTGCAATATCTTTGTACTACATGAATAAAAAAAACCTGCTGTGGGAGAGCGAGATAGCTATGAAAGGTGTCAATATAAATTACAATTATTTATTGGTAATGTTTTATGGTCAATTATCTTTTCTTTTTTTTTTTAATTCGTGCGTACAAAACGAACTGAGACTACGCGGGTTCAAATCGATTCTCTGAAACCTACATCATTCTGTGTGAAATGAAATGTCTGAATCTCCGAGGAATTGCTTACAGAGAACGCATTTTGACGTTTAGCAATAAACAAGATTGTGCACTAAAGGCACCAAAATCGAGATAAAAGTTTAGTCCTAAGTCTGCATTAAAATTTGATTATCACGTTTTATTTTATATTGACCTGGATTGAATTTCACAAGTTTAGACAAGGCTAAAAATGGCCATGCTTATTAGAGGTGGTTATAATGCTTTGGTGCGTTTCAGTCCCTTCACCAATGGTATCAGTTTACTGTCAGTTTAATGTCTTTATGTGCTAATCGATAAGAGCAATAATTTCTCCTTAATAAAGGATATTAGTATTATATATTTTATTCGAATGTCTTTCACTTGAGTGTTTTTATTTTTCAACAACAACAACAACAATAAATACAACGAAAACAACGTCAACAACAACAAAAACAAAAACAACAACAACAACAGCAGCAACAGGTTTTTAATACAGCATTGCTATAAATCCAAACCCCCAACTAACTAAGAGTAAACACAGCATTGCTATAAATTCAAACCCCCGACTAACTAAGAGTACTATTTACTATAACAAATACCATCTTTAATCTAGGTTCAAAAGTTATAGCGATTGCTACAGTAAAATTCACCAGAGCAACCAAACCCTCCGTCGTATCTCAAACTTGAGCAGAGCGCTCACACAGCACGAGTTATCTAAGCCGTGATCACTAAGCGTTACATTGTACACAGTATATCTTAAGAATATTTTAAAACAAGGTAAAATATAAAAAAAAAAGAAATATTTCCTAATTTGGTCAGGCTCAGTATTGCCTGTAATTAAATTCCAACGATTGATACAAAAAAGCTCCCTTAGGAAGGAAGTAAATATACAAAAAGAGCATTGATCGCGGTTATTTGAAAAAAGTGCAAATCTAAGATTTGACAGAGTGATGGGTCCCATGTCTTCCTGCCGATATAAATACATGTAATTGCGTCCATAGGGACAGACCTGTCGCCGTATAGGACCCCCCAGGGGAACCTAGGAGACGTTAAACCCGGAGAGAGGGAGAGAATTCTCTCCCTCCCTCTATAGAGAACACATAGGGACAGGCAAGCATTTATCAAGTAGAATGTTAAAGTTTTATCACTGCCTACACAGCACATAGTTAGTTCCATAATTGTATAAGAGATCTTATCAACGTGTAGACAATTAGTTTCCCTTTTCTAAATTTTAACTGCTGGTTAGACGGCATCCAGGTGCCTCACGCTTTGTTTGTGAGGCCACTTTGATTTGAGTGCAAATTCTATTTTAAAGAGAGGAAATTTGAAAATTTATGAGTACTCATGTTGTGGAACCCAGAGTTATTTAAGCCGGAGTTAAATAGGCATTTAAGTGTGAAAACCAATAGTTGTGTGTCGCTAGTCCTTCATGCGTTATTACAACACATTTGAATCTCTGAAGGCGGTTTGCGCTTCCACGTTTTTTACCTTAAGATGTGGCACCTATAAAAAAAAATGTTCAACTCTAATATGAATTTGACATATCACAAAACTTCTGTTTCGCCTGAAACTCTAAATAACTAATTATACATAAGCAATTTGGGCTGTAAGACTTTTTGATTTTAATTTAAACTTAATTAAATTGCGGATTTTAAAGGGGTTTTTCCCTCTTTCATAATGCATGTATTAAAATCAAGGTGCTCTTTTTTAGCCTTTTGTGGTGAATCTCCCTACACACGTTGAAGCTGCACATCGTATTTCACAATCATGTCTTATGACTTGTTGTAACTTCCCACCAACTTTATTTGTGCCGTTGTCATATGGGAACTCTTTTCGTATTGCTGCATTTTTAACGTGCGAAGACAAGAAAAACAAAAAGGACCCCATGTCATGTTGCCCTGCGTTTTGTATGGCAGGCTAGTTTGTTTTTTTACAACAGCTAAAATCCGTGTAGTCAGAAAAGCTTGGAATAAAAAAGAAAAGGTTAAAGATTATTTTGTCCGGACCGTTTGGCGTTGTAATATAACGCGATGGAGCCATTTCTTTTTGCGTCATAAACTTTCGCAGCGACCAAAACAATGAAACCTGGGGCGATTTCAATGTAACATAAAACTTTGAGGCTCAGAATAAAATGATGTTCGTGCATCGCTTTGTTTAGGGAAAGCATAGTGTGTTTTGTTTCTCCTTTCATTTCTCTTTTTCGTCACCAACTTTACTTCAGTGTCTTCTTACATGTATCTTTCGATAATATTGATTGCGCGCAGATTATACATTTACAGGCTCTTTTATACCTTTAATTTTGCTGGTAATCGTTATGCCTATAATTTGCAGCGTGCAGTCAAAAATCCATATCATAATTTATTTCAATCAGTTTAATGTAGTTACGAAGGCTCAACGCTGCTAACCTTATGTACAGAGTTCATGTTTAATTATAGTACGCGGGCTGATCTATGAGGCGAGATTTGGGCAGGCAGATTCGCCGACTGACCGGCGGGCCGCAAGCTGGCCAACTGGCCCGAGTGGGACGAGAGTGGCCAAATGGCGAGGCAAAGCCATTAGGCCTGGCACGGGCTAATCACTGCTCAGCATTGGTCCTGTCACACGAATGTGAAGAATGCTCCAGGAATGCCAACCGACGTCGGTCCAGGTATTAAAACTCCTTTTTCCAACATTCCTTTAGTAGCAGGCTCTTACTGCGCTCTAGTTAATTTGTCCCCTCCAGGGCATTTCTTCTATTGGCACTTGGCAGATAACCGGACCCGACTAAGTTCAAGGATTTTTATTTTAAGGTGCTCACCTAGCGAATCGGCGTGTCAGGCTGACATAATGAATTGCCACTTACTAAGTACCGATCTACCCACCGTCGACTTTCCTGTCACTCATTCTGTTCAGTTGGTATCAGATATCCGACATAAAGGCTAAAGGATGGCATTAAAAAAACAACAACAACAAAAAACCAACACATTTTTAATAATTAATGAGATTGTCGAATCGTTCGGGTATGTGGCTGTTTTTACCACTGCGCACGTTATGTCTTTGGCGGTTTATACAACATTACCTGTTGTTTTACAAGTCTGGACATCCTGTTTCGAGTTTTATTTATTTGTTTTCCCTTTCTGGGCAACAGCACGTCTTAAGGTGATGACGTCAAAGCCGAACTAAAGCATATGGCATGTGCATAGTGGGGATGCACGAAGATTATTTGTGTTCCCCAGTGTGCGAAAAACAGAGCTGGTGAAAGACCTCCAAGACGGGTTTTTTTTTTTTATATTATTTTAAGTGTTGTGCCTGGCAGTTTATCAGGGTAACCAAGAGTGCTTGACGCACATGAATTATGCCCTAGATCCATTCCCTGCGTGGCAAACTGACCAACCCCCACCCCCTTACAAAACAAATAAAAAAAGTTGAGAAAAAGCCTGTCTTCGAACAGGATTTCTTCGTAAATTTACACATCGTTATATTGTTGTGTAGTTTTGTTTCTCTTAGACCGCTATAGACTACCATCCCTTTCTCACAACACTGTGAAGTTAAGTTAAAAGTTACCACAATAGCGGTTGGATTTTGCACTGAGAAATTTCAACATCCATGGCGTTTTTAGATAGCTTGGATCGCGCCATTGGAATAAAGTAAAAATCTAATATACATTTTTGTTTTTACTTAGTTGTTACTTTCACGCTCCATGATACTTTAATACTGTATCTTCCACGTTAGACTGGTTTGGTTATTCCAAAAATCTCACGACTTGTTTCGCTATGGTCAACTTATCTCCATTATTGGTTAATATTTCTTGACGGAGACACGACATTTATCAATGTACTCTTTTTTTTCTCAAAGAACGTAGTTCATTCTTTGTGTGTTTTTTTCCCTTCCGATTTTCCCCCTTTCACCCAAGCACTATTTTCCCCAAGCATTGTTTTCCCCTTTTCCCCAAGCATTCTCATTCCTATCAATGGCCATTTGAAAAAAATGTGAATAATGATCTAAATTTTTTCAATGAAATTACCTCGTATTTTTGGACGTCTAATCTTCTCAAACTCTCAGTATTAAATCTAAATATCAGATGTGGTCTTTTTCCAGCCTTTGGCATCTTGCCCAAGAGCTCTAACTTAGAAAGAACTGACAAGATAACAGAAACGTTTGTTTTGGTTAAGAGGCGGTCAGTCCACAAAAACGGCGGATTGAAATTAAGAAAACATTGTGAAGTTATCTGAGGAGAGATGACTCTCCACACTGCAATATCAATTTTTAAATACCAGCGCCATAATCCTTTTACACTGCGTGGGTTCAGCAAAATTTAATGCTGTTATTCGTTTGGGGAAGAATGTTTCGTTTTTCGTCCTCTACATTTTGTGACAGGCATCTTTGTTTCATGTTGCCGATTGTTTAACATATTTCTGTAGTTGCAAGGGGGATACAATAGTGCCGAAACTACTGAATACATTCCAACTCCCCCAAGTGACCCTTAGAACCACATACTTTGACAAGGTTGCCAGGAAAGATTCGAATCTTCGACTCTCTGCTCACCAGTTCCGAGCATGTTGTCAAACCTTGATAGAGCCCTCAAGGTGGAGGTAGATGTCTGTTTTTAAAGACCCAGGTTAAGATAAGATAAGATAAGATAATCCTTTATTATCCCACAGAGAAATGTTTCTTGGTCATTCATGTACATTTAGTTCAATTTAACAAGGGGACAAAGGTTTTGAATCGTTTTCATCCCATCAGCTGCAAACTACTGTAACCTGACTTTTCAACATTTTCAAAACATGAAAGAGAATAGAAGATCTGAGGAAAAATCGCTGTAGCAAATCAAATGAACGTTTAAGCTTTTCTATATAACAAGCATACAAAATATTAACTGCGCAAACACATCCACAGCCACACAAACGGGCATCGTATTGGTTGCCAATTTTTTGCAAAGATGAAGGGCAAGCCGCCGATTTGCATCCTTAGAGCGGTAGGCAATCGATGGCACACTCTAGATCCCCCCTATTAGGTGTTTAACGATGAGTCCCCGCGCTTGTCAGTGTCAGGCTTGCGACGATCATATGAAGCATTCTCAGGGCGTAATCACGTGAACTTTATAAACCAACGGCACGCAACCTTCTGCAACCGAACGGTAAAAATTAACTGCATCTCTACGTTGCTGAACGTTACAAATGTACTGTAGCCACAACGTTACTGGAACCGCACGTTCCAAACTGACGGCAGCCATATGTTACAAACTGTCTGCAGCCGCAGTTTAGACATTTACCGCAGCCATGCCATACGTGACATACTCACTGTAGTCATATGTTGAAAACTTTTAAGAGACACTGGTAAAAGTGATGTTTTTATAACCAATACGAGTCTTTCCTTCCCAGTTTTTAGGGATAATCTTTGAGCAATTCGCTATAACCAGAGAAGAGAACATGACTTTTGTTTTATTCGTAAATGAAAGGTGTGGCTTTTTGGTTTTAAGATTATTTAAATCGTCTTAACCAGGCAATGCTGTGGTCATCAACACTCTGGTATTAGAAATATATGATCTGAAGAATGCGAACACGTGGAAAATCTATTTTAAAAAATGTATTTATATAGAAATATACTCTTTATCTTTAAGAGACAAAGTGGCCATTATAAATCACGGCACGAAAATGCACTTTTCATGTTTCTTTTTTTCGTTTTATCCTAAATTTTGGGTAACCCTACGAGCAAGGTAAACGAATAGATAAAATAATCTTTTCCCCCATCTAGTTTGCAGCAGTGCGTTAGTCAGCGGGCCCCTTTTTGCGTTTGTACTCTTGAAAGCTATAAAGAAAAAGGGTGGGGTAAGCAACAACAAAAGGTCAATACAGCGATGAAAAGGGAACCTGTCGCTATATAGGATCCCCGTGGGGAACTCAGCAGATGTTAATCAAACGAAAGAGACTGCCGCTATCTCCATACTGTTTTAGAGGTAGATATGAATAGGGAAATAAATGAAGTAGTTAAAACCTCTAAACTTATCCTGTTTAATTGGGACTTATTTCTAAGAAAATTATGTGTTTACTTATTAAGTTGAAATTTGTTTTACTGTCAGAGAGGGTAAACATGTAATCATATACCGGATAAGTAAAACCATGATAAAGAAGATAAGAAAAAGAGATTTTCAGAAAATGAGAATGGCTTAAAAAGTGGGGCAACAGCCTAAGTTTACAAGAGATGTTAACGAAAAAGATAGGCTGCAGGGCAAATACTAATGCCGCACCTTCAACATCTTTACGATATCTTTTGAAGGTCGAGATAGAGCAAGCTCCACATGGTCACATAATTATTACCTTTTCTTTTATCTTTTTGACCTCATATTTGGACGCTGCATCATCCAAGTGTAAACACTTTAGAAATATAAGGAACGTGAGACAATTAGGTTCTGTTAAGTGTGATAGTAAATAGGTAAATTAAAGGAGATATTGTCTCCAGAGAGCTCTTGAGATGCCGTGTAATATGACTATGAGAGTATGAGGAGTCTTGGCGCTAGTCTAATCAAGTCGCTGTGCAGCCGATGTACTGATGATTTACTCGTGTAAACGACCCATTAACATTCCCGGGGGGGGGAAACGAAAGAAAGGGTGAGAGGTTTGTCAAAGTCAAAGTCACGAAAGGAATAGAGAGAGAGAGAGAGAGAGAGAGAGAGAGAGAGAGGGAGAGAGAGACAGAGAGAGGGTGACATACACAGAGCATGATGCACAGAGAGATGGAAGAGGAAAGGTGGGGAATATAAGAGAGAGGGAGTGGGGGTTTACACAGAAAGCTGTGGAGAGAGATAGAAAGAGAAACACATAGAGAGGGAAAGCAGGAGATGGGGGGAACGGGAATTTGTCCCGCATTCGTTGTTACTTCATCTTAAAATATTTATGTAATCAGAGTTTCTATGCAACATTGCAAAGATTTCTGTGCATCTTGCCCGTTTCTTAATAATGTATACAGCATGAGTCACTCAAGCTTTTAGCCAGCTGTGACCTTTCTTTATTTCTTCCAGCATTGAATTCATCACATACCTCCTTTCTCTCTCAATCCGGCGTGTCATCCCCTACTCATTTTTCTCGTTTGTCCCCCATCTGTATTATACAGATTAAAGTATAAAATGCATATTGGTGCTACAATAAAATATGGCGTTGTAACGTTTATTTTATTTCTACTAACTGCTCAGTAATATTATATTTCAATTGTCACTGCTTAGGCTACATAAATAGGACATAATCTTCAATATGGTTATGGGTTTTTTGTTTGTTTCTCATGTTGCTATTTTAGAATCTGCCTTATAAAATGAAATAATGGTGCTTATTTTTAGACACGACTGTGTCAGATTTGACTATCAAGTATAAAAAATGATCAATAGCATCCCAAAAAATCAATGGCGTTATATAACCAGATTTAACTGGATGCTTTTCCATCCGTCTCGATCCGCCTCGCTGAGTAATTAAGTGAAGAAAGCATGATTCACCTCAGTCTGGAAAAATCGTTAATGACTCAACTGCAAAGCCCAGATCGACAGTCCCCTGACCGTGATCTTGAATATTTACTCACCATCCTGTTCCATTAACAGTGTTGCCCTGACAACAACCTGCACTGCTGAAATTCGATTATTATTCCATTCTGGTTAGCATGACCTAATCAGAATTAAGTTATTGAAAGAAAACGATGCGGTTAGTTGCAAGCTTCCTTTGTGCAATGATTGCAATCACTCGGTGTCCTCTGTGAGTCCGACTGTGCACTACGTAGCGATGTGTCAAGAATCTCTCCCTAATCAATACATATTTTTTTCCTATCGGACAATTGTAACTGTTTTACGAACACAAAGTGCAAGAGTACATTAAACGAAACGCTCCAGAAAGAATACTGAAATCATGATGGGGTCTGGAACAATGTTTTATAATACAATATAATCTCTTTGTATAGCGCGTTTTCGATTTATAGGGGACAAAGGTTTTGAATCGTTTTCATCCCATCAGCTGCAAACTACTGTAACCTGACTTTTCAACATTTTCAAAACATGAAAGAGAATAGAAGATCTGAGGAAAAATCGCTGTAGCAAATCAAATGAACGTTTAAGCTTTTCTATATAACAAGCATACAAAATATTAACTGCGCAAACACATCCACAGCCACACAAACGGGCATCGTATTGGTTGCCAATTTTTTGCAAAGATGAAGGGCAAGCCGCCGATTTGCATCCTTAGAGCGGTAGGCAATCGATGGCACACTCTAGATCCCCCCTATTAGGTGTTTAACGATGAGTCCCCGCGCTTGTCAGTGTCAGGCTTGCGACGATCATATGAAGCATTCTCAGGGCGTAATCACGTGAACTTTATAAACCAACGGCACGCAACCTTCTGCAACCGAACGGTAAAAATTAACTGCATCTCTACGTTGCTGAACGTTACAAATGTACTGTAGCCACAACGTTACTGGAACCGCACGTTCCAAACTGACGGCAGCCATATGTTACAAACTGTCTGCAGCCGCAGTTTAGACATTTACCGCAGCCATGCCATACGTGACATACTCACTGTAGTCATATGTTGAAAACTTTTAAGAGACACTGGTAAAAGTGATGTTTTTATAACCAATACGAGTCTTTCCTTCCCAGTTTTTAGGGATAATCTTTGAGCAATTCGCTATAACCAGAGAAGAGAACATGACTTTTGTTTTATTCGTAAATGAAAGGTGTGGCTTTTTGGTTTTAAGATTATTTAAATCGTCTTAACCAGGCAATGCTGTGGTCATCAACACTCTGGTATTAGAAATATATGATCTGAAGAATGCGAACACGTGGAAAATCTATTTTAAAAAATGTATTTACGAGTATATAGAAATATACTCTTTATCTTTAAGTGACAAAGTGGCCATTATAAATCACGGCACGAAAATGCACTTTTCATTTTCGGTTCTACGAATAATGATAACAGGATGACTTGAGTCCACTATTGCAAACTTTTCATCTCAGCCGTATGTAGATGTTTCCCCGCCTTTCTTTCTGGTACTGTTAAAATGCAGTCTCTGATTCTCGTTTTTTTTTTCTTCTGAAGAACCCTATGCAGAGACAGCGGGCATCCGCTAAGATTTAAACCTCGGACCTTTTCCTCATCAGTCCTAAACAAAACCGACTGAGCCTGCGGCGCCACTGTCAGTTTGTTGTCAGTGTGTTTTTTTTGTTTTTTTGTTTGTTTTGTTTTTGTTCATCAAACACACATACACCGTCAGCAGTTCTCATTTTGACAACTTGCTTCCCAAATTGTCCTCTGAAAGCAATTTTTGTCATTTGACATTCTTCCTCATGTCACTGCTGGAACAAACCGTTACTCTAAGTCGTGTTTTCATCGCTTGTCTAGATCTACGTCTTCCTTTTGTTCCTCTCCAATTTTGCCTCCACTTGATCTATAATGTTGTTTTTTCCTTTTTTTTTTTTTCCAATATGTCGCGACGTTTTTCTTAATCATTTCCTTTTCCGTTTCCTTTTACCCCAGCTCCAGAGGGCGACTCTCTAAACATCACCGACGGAGTTTTCTTCACACTGCCCGACCATCTGAGGACGTCGCAGATCAAGCGGGCTCACCTTTGGGTCTACATCAACAAGCCCTCCACGCCCATGACCAGCAATTATATCGAGCTCGAGATCCTGCAGATTGCGCCAGAGACCAGGTCGAGTGAGAAAGTCGTCCAGAAGCCGATAGAAACCAAAAAAATTAACCTTGGCAAAAAACATAAGCCGTGGAGGCAAATTGACTTCCAGAGGGTTCTGGAGTTCTGGACAAAACGCCCCGAGTTTAACTTCGGCATTAGGATCAGGGCGCTGGATGACAGTGGCAACAATCTGGTCGTCCTGCCCCCGGATGAGGAATATGTAAGTCGTTGCAGCATGCTAATATACACATATTGACAACAACAACAACAACAACAACAACAACAATAATAATAGTAGTAGTAATAGTAGTAGTAGTAGTAGTAGTAGTAGTAGTAGTAGTAGTAGTAGTAGTAGTAGTAGTAGTAGTAGTAGTAGTAGTAGTAGTAGTAGTAGTAGTAGTAGTAGTAGTAGTAGTAGTAGTAGTAGTAGTAGTAGTAGTAGTAGTAGTAGTAGTAGTAGTAGTAGTAGTATGACGATGATGACGATGATGTTGTATATGATGATGATGATGATGATGATGATGATGATGATGATGATGATGATGATGATGATGATGATGATGATGATGATGATGATGATGATGATGATGATGATGATGATGATGATGATGATGATGATGATGATGATGATGATGATGATGATGATGATGATGATGATGTCAATAACAATTGATTTACTTATTAGTATCAAAGTTTCATGGAGTTATGAAGCAAGCAGTTTGTAATGTTTCAAAGTTTTTAATAATGAGTCGTTGCTTTTATGTTTAACCTTTAACTTAGCTATCTCGTGAACGGGTTGCTGGACTATCGTCTCATAAATTTACTTTCTGCCTCTTAAAGATTGGGTATGTCTTGACTTCTCTCTCAGACGCCACATTTGAAGTGACACCTAACCAACCTGTAGGCATAAATAATGTCTAATAGTGGTACCGAACCGGGACTAGTTGGCTAAAAGTTGCGCGCTCTACCGAATGAACTATCTCCCTCCTCTTGTTGTACATTCTTCAGATTACAATATACATTTACCACGCAAAACCTTTAGATGACGCTTTGTGTCAATATTATATACATAATTGTTCCCTGAGCAGAAAATTGGATGTTTTAGCAGTATACAAATATTCTTCTATTGGTAATAATGCTGGGAGATAAAAGGTATTGACTACTTGCCACACACTTTATACATTTACTAGGCGAATCGAAAAACATTTGTTCAACCTAAAGGTTTATTAATCACATTTTGCTTTAGGACCTGAGTAATTGGAAGATATGGGGCTACGTAGGCCTATACAATAGCATTTTTAACAAAACCGTCATTATTTTTTTATTTGAACATGTTTTTTGTTGTTTTTTGTTGTTTTTTTTTTTTGCTTTTCTTTTGAAACTGTTTACTGTACGTGCAATGTTTTAATTTTTCCCATTTTACATATATTTACTCTAGCAAGGAATAATCGTTATCATTGTTACTAAGGAAGCATAACACATAAATAATATAGTTCACACCTATAATATGGCAATGTTGGTGGCAATAATAAGGATGGAGGTAGTAGTGGTACTGGTGATGGCAATGGTCGCAGTGGTGGTGATAGTGATGGAAACGATGATAATTACATTAACGTTAATAGAGTGGTCGTAGTATTAACATTAATAGCAGTATCAATAGATTATTAATAATAACTCATGAAGATAGGAAGTAATGGTTGTGGTACTTATGGTGATAGTCGTAGGAGCTACAATAGTTATGGTAATAGTGGGAATAGTGAAACAATACTTAATTAGGATACCATTAGGGTAATACCCATGGTATAAAACTATAAAACCCTACTGGCTCCACTTATTTTCTATGTCTCTTTATCTCTCTCTCTCTCTCTCTCTCTCTCTCTCTCTCTCTCTCTCTCTCTCTCTCTCTCTCTCTCTCTCTCTCTCTCTCTCTCTCTCTCTCTCTCTCTCTCTCTCTCTCTCTCTCTCTCTCTCTCTCTCTCTCTCCTCCCTCTTTTTCTATCTCTCTCTATGTCTACAGGCATCGTGTTTAACCCCTTTGTTCTACCCCCCGTCTATTTGCTTCAGGCTCCGCTGGTGATGGTCTCCCTTCAGAAGGACAAGACGCACAGGCGCCACCGGCGCAGCCAGTCTCTGGTGTGCACGGAGAGCTCGCACGAGTCGCGCTGCTGCCGCTACCCGCTGGAGATCGGCTTCGTGGAGCTGGGCTGGGAGTGGATCATCGCGCCGCTGTACGTGCGCGCCGACTACTGCGCCGGCGAGTGCCACATGGCGATGCTGGACGCCACTCCGCGGAGCTGGATCACCCAACAGCTGGAGAGCGGGGGCGGCTCGTGCTGTGTGCCCACCAGGATGCAGCCGCTCTCCCTGCTCTACTTTGACGACGACCAGAACATCCTCTATCAGATCCTGCAGAATGTCAAAGTGTCTAAGTGTGGGTGTGCGTAGCTAGCTTCGATATTGTTGGTTGAGGATAATTTTTTCTGTTTTTTTTTTTTTTAATATTCTTTAACTTATTTTTGTTGATGTTGTTGAACGACGAAACGTTGTTTACAATGTGAACAGCAACCCCACAAGGGGACAAGAGGGTAAGCTTTTGAAAAACTACAGCCGAGCACTCGCTCACAAAGCTGATGTGCCCTTTAGACATGAATTCCTTCTGTAACCATTGATTCAACAATCTAGAGTTACGCAGAGGTCGCTTGTTTAGCTTGATGTCATCATAATTATAATTTATACTCAACAGAGCAAAGTCTGAGTCGTATATCGCTTCCATTTAGGGCGAATGATTTGACAAGCTTTGTTGTATCCGTGCATCTCCTAAGATCTTCGTGACCTCGGACGAAAAGTAGTGATGACAATAATGGTTCTGTTTATGAGCAAATCCTTGATAAGTTTGAAGAGACAAATATTTTCTGTATATCAAACCTTTTGTTTTCATCCATCTTTCACAAATCCATTGACTTGTTTCAGAGCTTTTGATCGCACTTCTATGGGGCGTACAACTCAGTATAGTTCCCATACGTTGCGGATTAAAACTGCAATTGACGCGCATTTCAAATTAAGATAAAAAAGGAGTATCATTATACATTATAATTATATTTATGTACAATTATGATTTAACTAAATTGAGTTATTTATGTAACATTGGCATTATGTCATTCTGGGAGAAGCAGTCTTTTTCCCCCTTTTGTCGGTTTGTTTTGGGTGTATGGAAAAACAATCGTATCAGTCTCCTGCTGTTTGAGGAAAATGCGTGAATGTGGTGTGCAACAACACTTTGTGCGTAAAAAAAACGATAAGTGCATTGTACCTGGGTGCATGTATTGTAGCGCCTCAAAGACTTCAGTTAACCCTGCATTGATGCTTGCAGGCGACGGTTGAAAGCCATCGACTTCGAAAATCAACAAGTCTGAAAGCCTAAGTTGCTGTTTGAGGGTAGGCAATTTGGGTTATCGATGCTGCTGGTATGACAGTTGAAGTTCAAAAGCTCATGATCAAAACTGCGGTCCATTGCAGAACAAGTTTGTTTTTTTTTTGTTTTGTTTTTTTTTTACAGAAGATATGATTATGTTCATCAACTCTGTGTGGTGATACACACAATGTCTTTCAAATGCTTTTTTTTATTGAAACTAACTAAAACTTTAAAAAGCACTGAAAATGTTTAAAGAAATATATCATTTATTTTGTTAATTTTTATTAGGTTTTGTTTGTTTTTGTTTTTATTATCAAGAGTGGTGAATGATAACTCCATTTTTTCACAACTCCAGAATCTGTGTCATTTAAAGTGTTTAAAATTCTTGTGTGAAACCTCGAGGAAGAAAAACATTTTCTTAATAGAATTGCCACCGATTTTTTTTTGTCATTTGGCGAGAAACTGATCTGAATATTTATTTTTAAACGCAGAAAAATATGCTTGAGTATTAATATTATTTTCCTTGAATAATGTTTTTCAGCTAAGGAGACTATACAGATGGAACACACAAAAACGACATTTGTCTGATGGTTGCAATAAAATATTAGTGCATTAGATAGAAAAATTGTCATTAGTTAAAAAAAATAAAAGTTTAGATGTTTGAATATAATTTTGTACACAATGACTAGCCTTTTGGTACATGCATTTAGATTTTGTGAAACATTCAAATGGCTGTTTTTTTTCATAAAATGCTCTATAACATGATTTCTCTATTGTGGTAGATCTATAGACTGTAAACCTCACTTATTAGTGACAGTGGTAGGCAAATATTACCTGCATTTTCTCCAGAACGCAGAACGTATTAATAAGTCAAAATGAGTGCTCACATATCCAACAGGAATGGTTCTTGCGTGCTGTAAATTTAATCGTAGACATCAAGGGATGTTAAGAGTCCTTTTTCCATTTGTGCCTTTAGGCGGATGGGGATGCGATGAAAAAAAATAACCGCGCTCTGAAACTAATCAAATTTTTTAAGTGTACTACAATACAAACATATCTCTCGCCTTCGTGAAACAGGTCCAGCGTCTTTTCTCCTCTACAGCCTTACTATCATGTGCTTCAGTTCAACGCCAACACACATCATTGTCTGTGCCTTATTGGTAATAATATTGTCTATTTTTAAAACAGGGGGAAATCATATTATCTTAATTTGTGCATGTTCCATCGGCAATTGCAATGTATCGGTTAATTTTGTAGTTTTTAGTCCAGTTTAAGACTAAGATTAAGCACAGTTCGCAGTAGCGTGTCAGGAGATAAAACGGTGCAATGCAATGTATCAACAAAAAAAGAAGGAAAAAAAAAAGAAAACCGTTCAAAGACAGACATTGCTTTAAAATTGTGATTACAGGCCTGATAATTGATAATATAACGAGCAAGCGAATATTTCATTCATTCTTATGGTTTCGTTTTTTTCTTTTCGTTTTGTCAATGTGCCATTTAAGTTAAGTGATTTCGCTAACAACCTTCTTTGTATCACATATAATGGTTGTTAAATCTTTCAAGTTTTTTATCGTTCTAGGCTAACAACTACAAACAGATACAAACGAATTTTCTTATACAGGACGCGTTGCAAGAGCCACGTAGTGTAATTTTCAAAGAATACTGCTAGTAATTATTGTAGCCAAAAAATGAAGTCTACAATTTGGAAAACAAGTGTAGGTGTGATTAATGTTGCCTATTTACAGTTAATCCATGTGTGGGCTATTTTGTTACTCTCAGTCTTTTAAACGCACAAATGGACCTGTTATGTTTGTTCTCACCTCATGTTAGTTTTTTTTTTGTTTAATTGACGTTGATATTGCCTTCACACTCTTTCATCATCATTGCGTACTTTTATTTCACCATTATCATTCATTTCTTTTAACATTTTGTTTAATATGTGATATGCGAAAGCAATGTATTTATGACAATAATAGTGTCATTTGTGTTAAGAAGATCACATCTTCGCAATTTTGCTTAAAATGAATCATGTGAATCAAATAATTTATGTTGTTGTTGCCGAATGAGAAAGATCCAAGTTGCGAGATGGTCTAACCAGAGACTCTAGATATTAGCGAGACGGTGCACGCAGACAAATTTGCTTATATGGGTCGACTAGCTGTGTGCAGAAATTCCCCAAGGCCTTGGCGCCTCAGACTTTGCAATGTACGTTTTAAACCTGCAGTGTATTTTTTTTGCGACCCAGTAATACAGAAAAAAAAGCCTGCAAAAAACACATATTTTGAATAGTGATCTGTCATTAATATTGTAATAAAGATCTGATCTGTTTTTATTTTATTTTGCACTTCAAACACAAAATTTCAAATGGTACCGTAAGAGAGAATTGATGTCCCTAAAAAGTATTGTTCTTCTTAATATAGCTCTAGATCAAAGATCTTGATATATAGACAGGTCTATTTCAGGCTTCAAATTATAAATGATTATGAAATCTTGTTACTAACTCTCTCAAATTCTAATTTATCAAAAAAGAAAGTAAAAGGCTCACAAAAAACAACCAACACCAATGTGAAATATTACTAATTGTTCAAGTGTAAAATTTCGAACAATAGATGCTCATTTAAACCTCTAATCGTTTAACATGGATATGTAATTGATAAAAAAAATTAAAAGTTTACAACACAGTGCATCTGAGATCATCTCAATCAAAAAAGGGTTAAAGGGGCATTCTGTTAGATTTTCCATTTATTTGTCGGGCTAGTTTGGTCCCGTTTTCCGTTGCATTATTTGGCTTATATTTTAATTTTTCTGACTTTGATTTAAAAAGAAGAAATTATACTAATTTGTACAGGTGTAGAAAGCCATTTTGGTTCTCAATACAAAGGAGAGCTGATGTAGAGAAGAAGACACTCGAATAATTAACTGAAAGCAATGTACAGTGCGTTGGGCATGTAAAGGAATCAAGTTTCAATAAATCAGCACTAATGTGCTCTCCACACACTTTTCAATGTTCGTAATATGCCAAACTTACAGCGAGGTGCAGCTTACTATACAGACTACAACTTTCGATTTTTTTCCTGAAGATGTGGTTGAAACTTCCAAAATATTTTTTGACATATCCGATGGGGATTCGAGATGTCCCTACAACATGTTAATATATTTTCATTTTAAAAATGCAGAAAGTAAATTGTTCCCTTTTAGTTCTTGTGAATGCCAAAAGTTCCACCAGAAACACAAAAACATTCAACAACTATTAGAGACTAAGGCAAGCTTTTCCCAATCAATATTAAGCGGTACATGTACTTCACTGATGTTTTAAATATTTTTTTCTACTTCTTGCGTCGTTTTTAAAACTAATTTACTGTTCATGCGGCTTTAAACTATTAAGGGTCATTGTTTTAATAGAATTTGACAAAAAAATGTTGATAAAAAGGAATACAATCAATTTTAAGTTTAAAAAGACGGATGATTGAAATAAACGCTCCTTCTTTAATCCCTATTAGAAAAAAATCCTCTCAGCTGAGCCTGCAACCGCCGTAACGCCAGAGTGACACACACCCTACACGCGTCACGCAGCCTCTCTCTCTTGCTTTGGCATTGTGACGTCACTCCTTGGACCGTCTCGCATTATCTAGAGTCTCTATATTTGATCTGTCATGTGTGTCTACTTCCAAGAACATTGCAATCTTTTGAGGATCTTTTGAAGATCGCGAGGTTGCACAATTCATGTGTTTTAAATATTCTTGAATCAACCTCAACACTCCTGAATTGTAAAATTTAGTTTGAAACACCATAGAAATCGAAATAGACCGTTTTGCTTTGTTCCATACAACACCAGAGTGTGTAAAGATCAATACACTATTTTCTCCCTGTTCTCCTCAATTATCACCACCTGACCGGCGCTTTTTTATGCTGATGAACCAGGGAAAGCCATTAGCAGTGAAGACATGGAGCATTAGTTTTGTTTTGAAAAGGAACGAGCATGAACCTGAAAATGAATAACATATTTTTTTCGTGGTCACATTAAAATGCTTGGCGAAAAACAAGTAGAACATGATTTATATCTCCCTACCGGTATATAGATGGTTGGAATATGTCGATTTCTTGTTTTGCCATTTCTTCGTGTGATTCACTTCTTCATCAAGGCGTGAATTAAAACTGTACGTTCTCTGGCTTCTATGTATTGCTTTGCAGGTTTTTTTTAATCGTAGTAATTATTCGGTGTTATTTTTGTTGTAAAGAGAGTGATGAATTTCGAGCATTACTCCATTCACAAAAAAATGTCCTTGGGTACCCCATAGAGGAGACCAAACTCACGCCTGCATGTTGCGAAAACTTAGTGGGAAGAAATTATTAGTACATGTATCACGACAAAATGAGGACAGTGGCAAATAAATGAATGTTGTCACCATGTTAAACATTTGTACTTATTGCATTTGCATGATCATCTAATTTTGGTTCTCTTTTTATTTTATTTTTTTCGTTTTTTCGTAAGATTGCCATATTAAATTTCTCTTTTCCTCTTTGCTTCTGTTAACAGATCATTAAGAACTGAGTAAATGACAAACTGAATGCTACTCTCCCATACGCAAACTGTCTGGGGTCAGACAAATCTTCACCTCAGTTGTAAAATATCCTGAATTCATTTCTAAAACAGTAAAGATTCAGGGTGTGTTAAAAACGATAATAGGACATTTTACAAATGAGCTGACGAATGTACGAAAATGATACATACATGTATGCATCAGAATAATTTCAAATCTGATTCTGACAAGAGAAAAAAATCTTTAAACCACTTAGACTGTCATTACCTAGAGGGTCTTATTTCATGAATCCAAAGTCGGCGAATTCAGTGCACATACATCTTAGTGTAAACTTAGCCCAAATTCGGGATTTTGACTTGTCCCGCGCTAAGTTGGAAAGCAATTCTGTGTGTTTAAACCAAGCATGATACTCCCTTTCTGCCATGTTTATGAGTTGACAAGATATCATAATTTGTTCGAATTATTTTGTATCGTTTGATCGGTCTTTCTCTGGCCTGTGGATTTTGGGCTGTAATATTCTATCCTTGTATATTTTTGAGATTGTATATTTATAGAACAAATCTAAAGGGTGACGTGAAATGGCCAAAAAAGTTTACATGATTTTTTATTACTGTTCCGACATTTCCAAATTATTTTGAAATATAATCGTGACTGATAGAGTCACATACTGCATTGTTTATACATGACCAATGTAATTTTAAATCAGAAAATTACCTAAAGATGAAGAAAGGTGTAAGAGTATGATCCATGTAACATTACTGAATTTTATAAACATTAAAGGTAGAATACGTTTTGTAACTGTAAGGTTATCTTATATATTTGGTGTTGGTACTTACAACTTTTATTTGCTTTCAATGCGTAAATATGAAACTGCTTTAACTTTTTTTTTAACTCACACTCAAACAATTAGAATATCTCGAACACAATTGGCACAATACTGTCAAAGAAGATTAAGGAATATTATTGAGAGTAAAGTCTAAATCGGTCATAAAGGTCGTGACTAACGTTGTAAAAATGAAATGAAACTGTGCTTTCAAAAAACAGAACAACAATTAAAACCTTCAAAGACGCTCCCCAGCCGAGTTGACAAACGGCAATCATTAGCCTATACGACTCTCCTCTTTTCTTGACTCCTTATAAAGTTTTCCGCACAGAATACGAAGTTCGCAGGGTTTTTTTTTTCTGTGGTTGTCAGGGAGACCTAGAGAACGTGAACCTAGAGTTCAGGCTTCCGTTTTTCAGATTCAAAGTAGTATTATTCAGTTGGCTCTGTTTGGTAGAAATTACTAACCCTTGATTGAGATGGAAACCATTATATGATTGTGGTGAGAGTCGTTCTAACTAAGGGCCAGGAGTTGCACTGGGTTTGGTTTTTTTTTTAGATGTCTTCTTTATCTTTGCGTGTGAACTTTAACTTATTGGAATAAGTGCCATTTGTTGTGACAATAAAATACAACGTGTGATTACTTTACTCAATCCTTTTCATTTCGGGTTTCGGTGGTGAATACATGGGTAATCTATGTTTGTCCATGTGTTTCTTTTAAACTGGGTATTGCCCTTTTTTAAGTTTTTATTCTTGAGCATGTAATGTAATACAATAGTTTAAAACGATCTATTATGTATTGGGTGGTTATAAACTGTGTTACTTATTATAATTTGCTTCACTATTTATATTATAGCCTAAATTCATTTGCTGCAATCATGTTTCCCCATTTACATACAATTTCAGTTTTGTTTAAATTTTTCGTTGTCTTAAAAATGGTCGAAATTTTCCCGCAATATTACCTTCATTCGAACATTCATTATTCATGAAAACTTAAATGTAACTTAACTGACTTGAGATTCAAGAACTCTTGTAAGAAGACGAAGAAAAATGTAATCGCAATGAGATATACGTGTGTATTACATAATCCTATATGTATCTAATTATTAATGCTATTTACTATGTTACTAACTCATCAACTGCTATACCAACAGGACTGGTAGCCAAAATTTTAAGGGTCGTTTCATATATCTACTTAACAACAATAGGGCTCACAGAAGGGTGAGCGATTTTGTGCAATCAATCCTGCTAGTGTAGCGGTCGATGTACAAACTCCTTGTGGAAACATTACTGGTTGTGACGTCGTGATTAGACAAGGCACAACTTGTGTTGGGCTGATTGAGGCCACTTCGACCCGGGGCACAGGGCCGAACGTGCCTCGTTACAGCATGACAAGACTCCGCTACGGCACGCCACGATCGATCACCAGTATCGACCTGCCGTGATAATATTGAACTACACAACGCGCATTAGATTAGAGGAAACCATGTGCACTGCTCCAACGGAAAGGTATTGAAAAGTGTTCAACAACTTCGCTTTATATAAAAGATTATAAAACAAAACGCAGATGAGTTGTGCATTATTCATGCGCTAAACCATTCTCAAGATTGCAAAATTGTCCAGCTTATTAAGACGATTTCTGTTGTTTTATGTTCCAATGGTGCTCGCCTTTTCCCGTAACAGTGCAAATGGTTGTGTCTTGTTACTTTCAATTAACTAGAACTGTTGCTTGTTGTAAAGAGTCTGTAGATACATTATAAATGTAAGTTTGTATACGTATACAAATTCCTGATAATATGTTCGTGATTAAAGTGTTCGTCAATTCATTCATAAACATTCAGCTTACATCTTGTGTTTCGAATGGTTTTTTTTCTTTGTTGTTGCTTTTGATGTGAATATTGAGAAGGCCCTTTTTACATAGCTTAGTTCTTGGCAGTTCGAGAACAACACGGTCTAGACAAGGCGTTATCCCTTTGTAGCATAGTTGTCCACAGTTCATATAAAATCAGTTTATTTTAATAGCGTGGTTACAAAATAAAAACCAGAACGCTGCATTTTAATCCCATGGGTATTGATAGTCCAAGTGTATGAAATTCATGGATAGATAGGATTGAATTTTTTGTTCGCTGTTTGTAAGCAACACACTTGTAGAAGCTACAGGGATAAAACTTTCATTTTTCTTGAACGTTAGAGTAAAATACAACAAAAAATGAACAGAAGTATGACAAAGCCAGTCCAAATCAATTATAATCTGCCAACTGTTTCAGAAATGGACAGTTTAGTTCAGATGTTGAACAAGATAGTTTATAATCAAAATGCAGGAAAAAAAAGAAAACTGTATTAATCCCCTTTGGATTAACAGAGAAAAGTACACATATACTGTAAAAATAATACACACTTAATAATTAAGCTATCGTGCAAGTATTTTATTAAAAAAGATAAGCAATGTAATCATTCCTATTATAATTGAGTAGTAATGGTGTGTAATAATAATTATGAAAGACCACGCTATTAAAATAAACTGATATTATATGAAGTGTTGGACAACTATACTGCAAAGGGATAACGCCTTGTCTAGACCGTGTTGTTCTCGAACTGCCAAGAACTAAGCTATGTAAAAAGGGCCTTCTCAATATTCACATCAAAAGCAACAACAAAGAAAAAAAACCCATTCGAAACACAAGATGTAAGCTGAATGTTTATGAATGAATTGACGAACACTTTAATCATGAACATATTATCAGGAATTGGTTGTGTGTTGTTACTTTCCATTAACTAGAACTGTTGCTTGTTGTAAAGAGTCTGTAGATACATTATAAATGTAATTTTGTATACGTATACAAATTCCTGATAATATGTTCATGATTAAAGTGTTCGTCAATTCATTCATAAACATTCAGCTTACATCTTGTGTTTCGAATGGGTTTTTTTTCTTTGTTGTTGCTTTTGATGTGAATATTGAGAAGGCCCTTTTTACATAGCTTAGTTCTTGGCAGTTCGAGAACAACACGGTCTAGACAAGGCGTTATCCCTTTGTAGCATAGTTGTCGAACACAGTTCATATAAAATCAGTTTATTTTAATAGCGTGGTTACAAAATAAAAACCAGAACGCTGCATTTTAATCCCATGGGTATTGATAGTCCAAGTGTATGAAATTCATGGATAGATAGGATTGAATTTTTTGTTCGCTGTTTGTAAGCAACACACTTGTAGAATCTACAGGGATAAAACTTTCATTTTACATGAAAGTAGAGTAAAATACAACCAAAAATGAACAGAAGTATGACAAAGCCAGTCCAAATCAATTATATTCTGCCAACTGTTTCAGAAATGGACAGTTTAGTTCAGATGTTGAACAAGATAGTTTATAATCAAAATGCAGGAAAAAAAAGAAAACTGTATTAATCCCCTTTGGATTAACAGAGAAAAGTACACATATACTGTAAAAATAATACACACTTAATAATTAAGCTATCGTGCAAGTATTTTATTAAAAAAGATAAGCAATGTAATCATTCCTATTATAATTGAGTAGTAATGGTGTGTAATAATAATTATGAAAGTATGCGCATAGAAAGTCGCTTTTATAAATCTTGAACGATAAACAGCACCGTTGCCAAAAAATGTTGATTGAAACTTAAGGGCGTGGAGTATTTATGTGTTTATATATAATACCTAGATACAAAGTTCATATAAAATTGACTCAATAACAGTGTTAAACAGTCGTGGCTGTTAAAATACATATTACCAAACGATTTTAGGTCCATCGTTATTAGTTGTATATATGAAAAATGATCTGATCTGACAGTCTTGCATAGATGGCATACAGTTACTGGATGCCGAGGGTGTAGAGTGATTATGATTATGAAATCTCTCTTTATTTGGGGGGGGGGGGGAGTTAAAATGAATAACTTAGTTAACCCAATCGCCGATAGCAATGACGGGTAATTCACGATTTCTATCTCACATGATCATAATTTTCATAATTGTAAAAAAAGGCGTCTTATGTCAAACCAATCTTTGAATAGTGTTTCGTGCTGCGGGTGTCCCGAGGAATCATACACGAAAAGTGGGCTACCAGCTGAGATTAAAGCTACGGATCTTCTGCTCACAAGGCCGACCAACTACCGACTGGGCCTCCACGCGCTGATTTTGTCAGGATTTATAAAGGATAACAGAACTGTTTTAATGATTCTCACGCGATTGTTATGGACGCTACGGATGACTCTAGGAGAGAGAAACAAACTCCATGAAACTGTGTAGTTCTTATTGTATTACACCCTGTAATAAGAACTGATTGGTATTTTCTGCCTCTCTGACCGTATAAATTAAGTCATGGCTAGAAGGAAACAGATGGAGGCGACAATGACAGGGCAATAACTAAGGTTGGTTGTTGGTTTTGTTTCTGTTTTTGTTTTTTGTTTTTTGTCGTTATTTTTTTTTTTAGATAAAGCTGAATTTTCGCAGTTTGGCACTCACAATGAGTTTACTAAATTTTTAGGCATATCTAATCTGTTTTTAAAACAAAGTGTGGATCTTGACCAAATCATTTTTTAACCGGTGGCGTAATTAACTACACCAAATCAGAACAACAAGGAGTTGGAAGACAAATCCAAAATAATGTATTAATTTAGCCTAATTTGTAATGACATAGCTCGAGACTACTTTAATCGTGACCCACACTTAATGTTAATCAAAATCTAGACCTTCATCTACGTCTGGGTATTTCTACAACAGAAGCAGGCTAAGCTGGTCTAGATCAAAGTTGATTATCTATATAATTAATTATGTCGTCGTTTTGTGACAAAGACAATGTCATCTAACACGCTGAGAGGATGTGTGATACAATGTCACGTGGTGTGTTCGTCATCTTCATACACACACACTCTTCTGACAACAAGTACTAACATTTGCGAAATCGTGGACTCTCTTCAACCATATTTACATTATATGTCTATCAAAAAGAATAGATATTTTAAAGATATTACTTTTGAAGTGAAAAGTGGAACTCGAAGAGGGTTACATTTGATAGAGAAATACAATATAATTATTATTCGATTTTTTGTCTTAGCAGTCTTTTGAACCAAAGATTTTAAAGAAGATTTGAAAGATATCATCTGACTGTTCATAAAAAGGGTCAAATATATATAACGGCGATGTGGGGGGTTTCAAGGTCTGCCTTGAGATCTTTGAATAGTCTTGTCCCCTACGCCACCCTTTTCCTGGCATTGGAACATAACAGCAGTGCCACTATATCAGCCGTCTCTCCCTGAAGATGGAATAACTAGCACTCCGGGGGGAAACTTCACACCAGTAGGCTTCACCCAAGGCTACAAAAATATTTAAAATTAATGTCAACAACAAGATTCGTTATATTACGTCAACCAGTGAACTTTTTCAGACATTCGAAAGTTCCAGATTTCGTACCAGACAGGAGTTTTCAAAGTAAGGAAAATAGCGGAGGATAAGAGGATAAGCATGACTTTAATGTTTTAAAACCTCATCCAAATCTCTACTGTGAGTAGCTATGTACTACCATTGTGAGAATAATGACATTCATTCTTGAGTAGTGTGATGATTTGATTTGTTCTCGCTGGAAATTTAAAAGATGGTCAGCAGAGCTAGAGCATTTTGTTTTTACTGGTGGGACTAAAATTGGGTATGGTTTTCTCAATCAATCGCTCCATAAAATAATTATTGATTATACTGGTACATCTCAGCCTTAGGCGATGGACAAGTTGTGACAGTCACAGGCGCAAGATGATTTGTAGGCAGCCCTACAATATTGCTCTCCATATGGGGAAGGGCCTAGATAAGGTGCTCCACTTCACCCTGCCACAACATTTAACACACCATCAAAAATAAACAATATAGATAATAGATCGCGTATCCTATAACACAATAAATACCCCATTACGGGCATGCAGCAGGTATACGTCACTTGTGAATACAATTGTTCCACAGTTGATGTAGAAACTATTACAAAATCACATTAATAATCTACTTTGTCCCGGTAACAGGGGAATTTCTATGAAAAAAAAAGGAGAACATGGCTTGCTGCTGGCACCGAGGCCATGATGTTGTGTTAGATCAGAGATGCCAACCCGACGCCGAAAAAGTTGTTTTGTACGCATTTTCATACACTTTTTGCTTAACTGTGGGCATGTCTGGTTAGGTTGACAGCTCTAAAAGTGACGTAGAACCGCTTACCAGGGTCATCAGCAGTAAAAAAAATTATTTTAAATTTCACACTAGATGCATTAGTTTAACAAAATAATGGAATGATGGAAAATACGGTAACTAAATTCGATTTGTATTGCCTTTAGAGTATTTAAAGTGAAAGTTGCAGGTAAAAAAGCCTTTATCCACTAAAAAGAGATGAAGTTCGGATGCTGATTTAACGGTGTGTGCTTTTCATCTTAAAAGGCAATCAGATGGAACTTATTGATCTGAAATAATTATAAAGTAATCGTGTATTTTTACCTAATAGCTCTCGGTGTAAGAACGAGAAGTATAAATATGAATGTTACGATTTCTTAAACGTAATATTCGTATAAAGAAAGCATATTAATGTTTTAGGGCTTGGTTGAAATTTATAAAGATAATTCCTGGAGTTAACTGTCTCCAAACGTTGATGATCTTGTTAGCCCATCAACAGAGTAACTAGTTTGAAAAGTGCCAGTTATTAATAGAAGACAAAATCAATGTGACGAAGCGTCAGACAGTCAATTGCTATTTACTTCCACTATCGTTCATTTTCTGATTTTGATTTCTTGATTATAATTTTCATAAAATCCTGATTTGTTTAAGTCTAGCTAGGCTCTAGCTGGCTGGGTTTGATAACACAGGATTATTTCTGTACTTCTAAGTCATAATGGTTCATTTTTATTTGTACTAATTAAAAATTGTTGGATATGTTCTTGATATAGTTCTAGGATAAGGGCATAAACTTTGTTTATCAACCTTATTTTCAATTCCGTTTTTTCCACAAGATTTGTAGAAAAAGGCCTTAACTTCGTACTTAACCCAGAGTTAGGAAACAGATTCTATATTGTTAACATGAACACCTTTTCCCCCATTAATTAACAGTGCTCAGGCTATGCACTATGTGTTTCCGATAAGCGTCAAATGAGTCAGCATTGGAAATAGATCTCGTGGGAAAGGGGCATCTTGATGGGTCGATTTTGAAGCATGTCCCTCATGTGAAGAAAAGGAAGAAAAGAGACATATTTAAAAAAAATTAAAGACCAAGAACGGGCGTTTCTATTGAAAAAGAGACGAAATAATTGTAGAAGGAAAACTACAGAGATTGAAAAAAAAATGACCGATTAACGAGCCGAAAGACAGACGGCGTTATTAACTGCACGCAAGGCGGGAGAAAAGGCAAACAAAAAACTGGAGAGGGGACCAAATGAAGTGCATTATTGTGGGATGAATACAATTAAACTGACAACACATGCAACGGCAAGTCCTTATGAATCAGAGGTATTGGAAATAGAGTGCGGATTGTATTCAAATTGTTTCGAAATTTCAAAGGAAAAAAAAAGAAAAGAAAGGATACGAGGCAATGGGAAGAGCAACAGAAATATGCACAGAGATATAGAAGCAAGCTCTGGTACAAGGGGAAAGAGATTGAAAACACAAGATAACATGGCATTCAGCTGAGCAAAGTTCAGTAGGTCAGGCTGTCATGCAACATGGTAAGTGACAAAGCGGCACTTACAATGGAAGCACCTATTTGGGGCGAGGGTCGCACAATGTAGGCAACCAATCTCTTAGGCTACATGGATAGAGTGCCTAGGGTCAAAAGCAGGCGAGTGCGAGGTGACAATTACAGCTAAGATTACATAACGACATAATAGATAAATGATATGAATAATTTCTCATCTCCATTTTACTCTGGCTCTCTATCTCTTTCAGTGGTCTCTCTCCCTGTTCCCTTCAACGCTTTTCTGTCTCCTTCAGTGTCAATGTCTCTTCTCTCCTCATCCTTTCCATCTCTCTCTATCTCTCTAACTACCTCTATTTCTTCTGTCTGTCTGTCTGTCTGTCTGTCTGTCTGTGTGTCTGTCTGTCTGTCTGTCTGTCTCTCTCTCTCTCTCTCTCTCTCTCTCTCTCTCTCTCTCTCTCTCTCTCTCTCTCTCTCTATTTCGAAATTTTTATTTCCCCCTTTGTGTCACTCTCGTTTTTCCTTTGGGTTTTTTTTTATTTGGTACGCCATAAACTATAGTGAGACCAACATAGAACTCTTGTGTGGAGTTATAAATATTATTATTTCAAATGCTCTTCTGTATCTGACAAACTTTATTTACTTTTGGGGGTATATTTCAACTGTATGCATTCCTGATTGCACCCTTAGGTTCAATGTTTCCCTGATTTATTCTTTCTATGCTTTTTTCTTAATATTCCGTTATTTTTAATTTGTCCATGGAAAATGTTAAACTTCCTACCTGGAATCATTTTTCTTGTTAAACATATTAGCGCTTTCTCTGTCTCTCTATGTCTCTCTCTCTGTCTATATATCTATCTATCTATCTATCTATCTATCTATCTATCTATCTATCTATCTATATCTCTCTCCCTTTCTCGCTTTCTCTCTCTCTATCTCTCTATCTCCCTCTTTCTCCCTCTGTCGATTTCTCTCCCTCCCTCTCTTTCTTTCTCTCTCTCACTCTCCGTTTCTATCTCTTTCTCTCTTTCCCTCTCTCTCTCTCTTACTTTCTCCCTCTCTCTCTCTCCCTCTATCTCCCTTACTCTCTCTCTCTTCCTCTCTCTCCCTTTCTCTCCCTTTCTATCGTTTTCTCTCTCTCTCCCTCTCTCACCTTCTCTCCATCCCCCCTCTCTCTCCCTCTTTATCTCTCTCTCTCTCTCTCTCTCTCTCTCTCTCTCTCTCTCTATCTATCTATCTATCTATCTATCTATCTATTTATCTATCTCTCTCTTGTTATATCACACACAAACCT
>RQTK01001112.1:144105-154761 GCA_003991915.1 Elysia chlorotica
AAGAAGAAGAAGAAGAAGAAGAAGAAGAAGAAGAAGAAGAAGAAGAAGAAGAAGAAGAAGAAGAAGAAGAAGAATGAAGAAGAAGAATGGCCACTGAGATGTAGATCTAGTTCCAGATTCAAACAAAAAATTAGTTGTAGTTAATACAGGCAACATCGAACGATTCGTACCAACCTCTAAAGTTTCTGGTTGAACTATTCTCGGGTCGCCTCGCTAAGTCATAAAAAGCAGATCAGGTAAAAACTCTCGTTTTATCACCCTTTTCTCTGTATCATCGACCACAGGTGCTAGCGAAACTACTGGTATTTCAAAATCTAACATAGGCTATGTCCTATTTACCTCCGTAGATAACTCATCTAGAAAGCAGAAGCTAAACAGATTTTTTTTTTCAAATCTTGTGAAATGTCAGAGGATTCACAACACAGTTGCTACCACAGGCGAACTATGCACGGCGACGGGAGCGGGTTGCAAGATACCCAGGACTAGCCTGATCAAATAAACCTGACACAGACTCTGAATGGAGGCCGCGTCGCTCAACATACTGAGTAACTTCGAACCTTCCTCTCAATTGTTTTATTAGGAATCTATTTTGAAACATCTAGAACTGATAATATTGTCTAGATTCTAATAGAGACAGTGGATGTGTGCTCACACAATGGAAATAAAGAACCCAAACATAACACAGATTGAAAAATTTGTAGACCTATTTGATACGGTTTTTTATTTATATTGGGGTGAATTAAAAGACGTTTCACTACAAAAGAACGAAAATACTTAGACCTAGTAGAAAGAAACTCCCCGTTGATATTTTTAGAAAAGTGTCTTCAAAGAAGAACACCCGGCTCCTTTTAATAACATTTGTTTTGGTCCTTTAACCTCAGACATTTTCAAGGGGGCGTCTTCTATAGACCGAGGGAGAGAGTTCTCTCTCCCTCCCCGGGTTTAGCGCCTCCTATACTTCCCTAGAGGGTCTTATGCAGGGACGCGCCCCAAGACTGACGTCTGACAGTTTTGTGTGCTGCCACACACAAGATAGGGCGGGGATACCATGACGCTTGTCAAAGCTGGTCAAATTATACTGACACATACTCAACGAGTTACAGAGGACGAACATCGGGCAATTAAATCTGCCGATCTGCGGACCTCCCGACCTGGCGATCAACGCTCTACCATTTGAGCCAGTTCGAGCCCCCACCCTATGACTTTCAGGGAGATGGACCACCCTTTGGTTATAACCCAGGTGTCTCACTCATATCCCCTTTTTCCCCTATCCCGGATTTGAACCACACACTATACCACTTCATAATTCAGCACTTCACAGCTCTCTTAGTTGGGATGTAAGGGCTGCTGACCAAGAAGTTTGTAAAAAGTAAGTTCTCACTATGAAAAACAGATATCGCGATAAAAAATATTGCAATAAGGTAGTCTAGCCAACATAAGTGTTTAGGTTGATTTATTCACACTAATAGGGCGCATATTCAGATTAACTTCAGCAAACGTAGGACTTTCAGGATTTGTTTGCCTAAGATTTGAATCTTTGATAATTATCTTTCTTCTCAGTACTTAACTTGCGCTATTGCAAATCTTTGTGGTATATTTTAGATGATTGACATTGTACAATTTTAATCTTGGGCAACCAATTCGCAAGGTCTACATCTTTTGAGGTGAAAATTGGCTGCCCACTTCATATCAGATTAGACGTGATATTTCTAAAAAAACAAGACTGTGCAATAGAGATGCTAAACATTTTAGATAAATTGTATTTCGAACGTTTATAATCTTTCCATCCAAAAAATAAATTTCCAAAAATTGTAAACAATTAAAGCTGCACATTTTGAAATTCAAGAAAATTTCTTTTTCATAAATATAATTATGAAGAAGGCTTCTGTACGAGTTTTCATGTTTAATTAATCGTTGTGCATACTCTGTACCATGTTTCTAGCGAAATCGCAAATAAGCCTACTACATGATGATCGCCATTTTCATGACAATCAATATTTAGATAGACTTTGGACCGTATTTTCTTTTCTTAATAGTGCACCTGAACTAGTGCTACCAAAATATGTGATATATAATTATATATTTTAGAAAATGACATTCAATTGTTGCGCCCAGCCCCTTTTCATTTTTTCCATTTCCCACGGAAAGCTAATTGGTGACAGATTGTGTAATACGGAATCATGTTGCCGTAGTACCCGCGGTTGCTCTAAGTGGCATGGATTATAAAGTATAAAGAGGAGTAGAGATTCTTCTTTTTTATAATTAAACGTTATTTTTGCTTTTTATATTTAGTAGGATTATACTGGCCTGTCATAGGGTAGCTCAGTCAGTGTCAAGCTGTCAGTTTATTTCTAAACACCGCAATACTAAAGCATGAAGGGAATCACATTGAGAACGTGAACTTTTATCCCCAACCGTCAGAAAAAAAGACAAAAGCAAATAAAACAAAGAAAACCAACAAATGGCATTCGTCAACAGAATAATTCCTAATTATTGTTTGTGGGTGACCCTAACCTTCAAATGCATTGTTCAATATAAAACATGAAGCATACAGACACGACAGTGCTACAGAACCGACCTGACAATCGTGGCATTTATCAAATCCACAGCTTTGTCCAATAACTAACTTTCCAAATATCCATCAAATATCCATCACATCAAGCCCCAATCAAAGGAAATATTACAGTTTAACTACCCGCCCCTTCGCATACTCACACACACACACACACACACATACACACACACAAAGAGAAATGTATTTCTAATCTTAACGTTGTTTCAGTATTTTAGCCACTCTCATCACATTGTGACCTATAGTAATGATTTGGAAATTGTGTCCTCAAGCCACTAAAATGGTGACTAATATAAATTCTTGACATCTGGCTGCGCAGCCACATTCCGAAACAAAAAATATTGAAGCTTTTGATGTTGTTGTTGTGTAGTTGTTGTTTTTATTTGTTTGTTGTTGTTTTTTGCAACACGGGCACTTCTGTCTTGGGAACCTGTATCATCAAGAATTCTCACTGCAAGATTTAACTCGAAAGGCAGAAGAGTCACCAGCATTGAGTGCTATGCTCCCACAAATGAAGCAGAGATTCAGGAGAAAGTAAGGTTCTGTGATCAACAAACGAGTTCTAATAAATACAACAACAAGAAAGAGGTGTGAAAACAATAATGCCAGTTTTTATTATTAAATAGACTGAGAATAGGCTAAAGAAATACACATTAATTAGTCATTTATATGCTAGAGAATTTTTAAAAAAGAAACAAAACAAAAAACCTAGTAGATCGGTGTTACCTTTGTTACACAGAAAATGGGGACTTAACATTCTATTTTGGGAAACTTACCATTAATGTATGTTAATTACTGGCGCAAATGGTAGAGCGTTCGTCTCCAATCGGTACGTTCTTGGCTCGAAAGCCATGGTTGATACAAATGTATCTATCCATTTTTCTTCCTTTACTGGTTGGATCAGTGACAGTACAGTATAAAGTGACCAACTGAACCAGGATTCATGGTATCCACGCACAGTTTTTGTGTGGCAGCACGTAAAATTGTTATACGTTGTCCTGGAGCCCATTTACAAAATATCTGTTGTTGGACACAAAAAACAAATAATGCCCATTACAGGTATTCTAATGGTTTATGTTTAATGATTTCACAATAAATCTTAAATGTGTATAGATAAACGTTTTTGTTTTGTTTTTAGTAATAGGCTGTGAATGTAAAAGCTTTCGAAACTTCGTCTGTGCATAATAAGGTAGGGGGTTCACAGAATAAAAATTTCTCTGTCCTACGTAATAAGATACCACGTATGTTTAAAAGCAAATAAACTGATCTTTCATACATTTATAAGTATAATCACTGTTCTTGAAAAAACAATGGGTTTTTTTTAAATCATAATTATACTGCCCGAATGTTGCTACACATTTGGATCCGTCTTCACAAGAAGATGTTGGCCTGAAGTAAAAGTCGCACGTAGTTTGTTTTGTCTGTCGCTTAACGCCCAACGTCAGGGCTAAATAAACTCAAGTATAGACGGACCCCAAAACTGATGTTTGCTAATTTTATGTGCTGCCACACACGAGACAGTTTGGTTGGAACCTGAACTCCTGTCTCATTATACTAACACCGACCCAACCAGTAAGAGATGAAATCGGGCAAATAAATCTTGACCGATGGCAGGTTTCCTGATTGGGCGACCAACGCTCTACCACTTGAACCAATTCGCCCCTAAAAGTCTCAGCTTCTGTACGTTCGAAACTAAATTAGTTTCTTAGTTCTATTTTGACGTAGGTTAACACCTGCTCCAAGGCAGCAGTAAAGGCTGAACTTACTTTGGTCGTACGTCTATTTTTGGTTCTCCCTAAAAAAAATTATTAATATTACTTATGAAACGTTTAAGAAAGATCGGATGGTTTTATCTTAATTTTAACATTTCAATACAAGTAAAGCGTCCAATTTTTTCTCTTCCCAAAGTGTGACACCTTGCCGCTGGTCGGGAGGCTAGCGCGTTTCAATGATCTCTAGAGCTATGCTTGCTGGAGATTCGTTTCCTGCTAGGGTCACCGAAGCCAGACAGATTGAAAGGTAGATGCCAGACTAAGAGCACTCACTGGCCCTCCAGGTTGGGGGTTGGGCATGGGGTTAACAACCCCGTCTCGAAAACCGCAGCAAATATCCACAAAAACAGCTTTTTGGAGTCCTCTCGTGTAGAGCTCATGGCGTGCACCGGCGAAAGCTTTGACTCTTTTGACGACCAAGACCAAGTTCTGTGAGCATGGCCAGGAGGTGATCAACAAAGTCCCAAGGAGAGACAAGAGAATCTTGTTGGAAGACCTGACCGCTAAAGTAGGCACCGACAACATAAACATGGATTACATAACGGGAATCCACGGCACCCGTAATCAGAACGAGAATGGAAAATTCTTCACTGAGTTTTGCTCCTTTAATGGCCTGATAATCGGAGGTAAACTGTTTCCGCACATGGCCATTTATAAAACAACATGGATTTCCCCCGACGGCAAGACCGAAAATTAAATATACCATATCACAACCGCCAGAAAGTGGAGACGAAGCTTGCACGACGTTAGGGTGAAACGTCGCGCGGACGCAGCATCGGATCACCACATGGATTTTGTAGTACGAAGGGCCAAGCTCAAGGCTTTCAACGACATGGCAGGACGACCAGCACACAAGTTTTATGTACAGTGTCTTAGAGAGGAACAAAAAGCAGAGCAATTCTAAATACAACTGAGAAACAAGTTCAGAGTGCTCTCCTTACTGCCAGATGAGACAATTCAGGAACAGTGGCAAAGCCTGCGAGAGACCTGGAAGGCGACTTGTTCAACAGTTTTGGGTAAGGAGTCCTGGAAACACAAGGAGTGGATCTCAACCGGCAGCTGGGCACTTATCACTGAGAGGAAGAACCTGAAACACCAGATCAATCAGACTCAGGACATACAGGAAAAGCACCTACTACAAGCTCGATACTGGGAGAAAAATAGAGAAATTACATAGAGGAGCTGACAAGAGGCAGAGGCTGCAGAAGGACAAAGAAATATGAAGAGACTGTATAAGATCACCAGGATTATCTTGGGGAAGAAGAGAAACCCTATCCATCCCACCAAAGACAAGAATGGAAACACCATAGCTAGCGAGAAAGAGCTGAGGGCAAGATGGGCGGAACACTTCAAGGAAACACTCAACCGACCCGCTCCACTGGCCCCAGCAGAAATCCCACCCCAACTGATCTCCTAGACATTAACACCAACCCTCCCAGCAGGACAGAGATCTATAAGGCACATAGGTATCTCAAGTCAGGCAAGGCAGCAGGTCTTGACGGCATACCACCTAATGTTCATAAGGCCAACATACAAATCTCGACTGACATACTACACCCACTCCTATGCAATGTCTGGGAACGAGAGCAAGTTCCAGAAGACTGGAAAAGAGGACACCTTGTAAAGCTGTCCAACAAAGGGGACCTGTCTTCTGCAGTAACTGGCAAGTAAACATTAAGTTTTAACTTTTACTTCACAAATAAAACTTTTAGTATTAGTTCTGAATACAGAGAATCCCACTGACGCGTCGCAATACATGCCCTGTGAAAATATGAATCCCTTTACTCTGTAAAGATAATAAGGCAGACTAGCTGCAATCTGTTCCTGCCTCTGACCCGGCTAAAAGACAACTAACTTAGATGAGTCTAGGTCCTAACAAAGAAGGCATTAGGGCCTAGCTCACCAACTGCTCACACTCGTGATACAACACGCACGCCGCCTTCGTATACATTGCACCGAGCATACTTACGAGGACAAGTAATTTTCGTACATCAATAAAATATAACTAAACTTTCCTCACTTCGAGTTGGTTTTTTTTTGTTTGTTTTTTTCATTAGTAATTTCTCGAAATTTTCAAATAACTTTTTCAATGTCAGATTTTACTACTTACTTCATACGCAGATAGTCATAAGTCGCTTTGTCTACGTCATATAGTACTAAAAACGTCGGTTTTTAAAAGACTACGTTTACGACCCCACGTGAATAAGGTTTCCTGGGGTGCGAACTGGCTCAAGTGGCAGTGCGTTGGTCTACAGACTGGAAAGGCCCCGGTTCAAGTCCGCCAAAATGTATAATTATGTCTAATTGTGTCACCTACTGGTTTGGTATTTGTTGGAATAATGTGACCTGCTGAGACAGAAGTTCAGGTCTCCCCGCCTTGTCTGGTGTGGTAGCACATAAATTTGTAAGACATCATTCATGAGGCCCGTTCACAATATTGCCTGTAGAACACAGACGTGGGACGTTAAGCAACAAACTCAACTCGAACTCTTGTTCCAGTTCTCAAAAAATGACATCAGCTTTCGAGTATAGTCAACATAAATGAAGATAATGGTCTACGAAAGTAAGGTAAAACTATGACCAATGACGCCACACAACATGTGACCAAAACCACACCAGTCCTGTTAATTTTCTTCTCTTATCTCACTCTCTCTCTCTTTCTCTCTCTCTCTCTCTCTCTCTCTCTCTTTTTTTTCTTTTTCCTCTCTCACTCTCTTTTTTTTCTCTCTTTATTTCTTTCTGTCGGTGTGTTTGTGTGTGTGTGTGTGTGTGTCTGTATGTCTTTGTCTGTCTGTCTCTTTCTCTGTCTCTCTGTCTGTCTGTCTCTGTCTGTCTGTCTGTCTGTCTGTCTCTGTCTCTGTCTCTCTCTCTCTCTCTCTCTCTCTCTCTCTCTCTCTCTCTCTCTCTCTCTCTCTCTCTCTATCTATCTCTCTTACTTTTATTTCTCAACACCCGTGAAGGAACAACATGCTTTGCCACAGCAAAGTTTGAACCACATTCTCTAGGTAGCGGTACGGGAAATCTATGCCGATGACCTCAACGTAACCAATTTCAGTTAACCTCCTGCGGTGTGGTGCAAGGGCGACTTCTTAATTACATGTACAGACGTTTCCCTAATGCATTGTGCAGCACATTCTCGTCTCTGATAGCGAGGCACGTGATGATAAGCCATGTGATCACCTCAGATCAAAAAGTATGTACATGGAATGGACTAACGTGAAAGGAGGGCATTAGACTTCGGTGAAAAGAGTGCATATTTAACTGAAGTGAAAGGATGGCATATTAAACTGAAGTGAAAGTAGGGTTTATTAAACTGATGTGAAAGGATGGCATATTAAACTAAAGTGAAATGATCTCATATTAGACTTAGGTGAAAGGAGGGCATAACTATAGGACTCAATGGAGATGAGGATTTGTATTGTTTTGTAGATTGCCGTTAGCACTTTAAAGGCTTTATTGTGGACGGGCCCAATAGTGAAATACTGACGTGTGGCAATTTTACGCGCTGCCACACACACGACAAGGCGAGAAGACTTGGACTCCTGTCTCAGCCGGTCACATTATACTGACGCCGACACCACCACTAAAACGAAGGGTCAATTATACTTAAGTAAAAGAATGGTATATTAGAATAAAATAATAAGAGTGAATTAGACTAAAGTGAAAAGAAGGCATATTCGAATAAAGTGGCAGGAGACCAAATTACACCTAAGACTAAAGACTAAAGTGAAAGTGAAACGACTAAAAAGACTAATTACTAAAGCGAAAATTAGAGCATAATTATTAGACTACATACTAAAGTGAAAGGAGAGCATAATTATTAGACTACATATTAAAGTGAAAGGAGAGCATAATTATTAGACTGCATACTAAAGTGAAATGAGAGCATAATTATTAGACTACATACTAAAGTGAAAGGAGAGCATAATTATTAGACTACATACTAAAGTGAAAGGAGAGCATAATTATTAGACTACATACTAAAGTGAAAGGAGAGCACAATTATTAGACTACATACTAAAGTGAAAGGAGAGCATAATTATTAGACTACATATTAAAGTGAAAGGAGAGAGGTATGAAGGAAGGAGGACATAATTAGATATAATTGAAATGAAGGCATTTTAGATTAAAGTGAAAGTTGGGCATATTGTACTAAAGTTAAAGGCATCCATACGGTTAAAATGAAAGGAAGGCGTATTAGACTAAAATAAAACGACGGTATGTTAGACTGACGTAAATAATAAATAAAACATTTCTCTTTATATAGCGCTTTTATCGAACAAAGCCAATTTCTAAGAGCTTAACGCCACAAGCACTCTTATACAGAAATTTTACGAAGACTGGTTAAGTACAAAATCATGAAAGCTACAAAATATAATAATTAATTGCTTTGTTCACCAAATAGGCTTATGACAGAACTTTTTTTTCAGAGAAAATAGTCTGAAGATCATATAAACAGGTATCATTTGTTTTGCATTTAAACATTGTTGTGTTGGTGTTTTTGTTTTGTTTTTTGTTGGGTGTTTTTTTTGGGGGGGTGTTGTTATTGTTGTTGTTGTTTTTGTTGTTGTTGTTGTTGTTGTTGTTTTCGTTGTATTTGTCTTTTTCAGATTTAAAACACTCTAAGGAACTTACATTTTACATTGTCTAGTAATTTATTCCAAAGGAGAACACTTTGATAGGGAAAGGCCCTTTGTCCAAAATGAATACGTTTAAATCTAAGTTTAACAAGCAGAGGAGCGCAGTTCTGTAGCAGGAGTGTAGGGGGTTACTAGGTATGTGATATATTTTGGAAAATGGGGTGTTTTCATGAATTGGAAAAGGAGAGAAGATTTTTATAATTTATTCCAGCACATACTGGCAGCCAGTGAAGATCTTCTAGAATTAGGGAAATTCAAACTATTTTTTTATAAGTCTTGCTGCATCGTTATTAATAATTACTGAATTTGGTTAAATTAGTATTGTGGGAGATCAGCTAGTAACAAGTTGCAATAGTTCTATGCAATAGAAATTAGCATACAAGTTTCTTGGTGGCATGAGTCGTCAAGTACGATTGTATGTGAGATATTTTTCTCAATTATAAATAGCATGTATCACGTAAAGTTGAAATATAAATGCTCAAGTTCAAATCCATGTAGACACCTAGGTTTCGGAGGCACTTAAATAGCCTTATCTCCTGGTTGCAGGTTTCAATCTTAGATAATCAAATTTTCATCATTTGCTTTGGTGTTCCAATGACAATGATTTCCGTTTTTCTTCATTTACCTTGTATCAAACAAATTTTCAAGTTTAGAGTCATCAGAATAAAGATCGTAATTAAATCTATGTTCCATAAAAACATTTGTTAAAGATTCCATGTACAATGAGAACAGAACCAACCAGAGAACATGTTCCATAAAAACATTTGTTAAAGATTCCATGTACAATGAGAAAAGAACCAGTCCGAGCGCAGAACCTGGCAAACCCCGAATTTCATGTCGATAAAATTGGAACGTTTGTCTCCGGCTTTAACAACTTGCTGTCTATCTGAAATGGAGTGGTAGAACCACTTGAGAACAACGCCTTCAATTCCAAAGGTAATGCGGAGACTATCTAGCAAAATGCTGCTGAAAGATCTAAAAGAACAAATATGGCAGTTTTGCTCGTATCAGCGGAGCGTAATATGTCTTAAAATTAACTTTCAACTAAGCAGCATCGGTACGATGCTATCTTTGTAGGCAGACTGGTATTTTCTTTTAATTTATCATTAAGAGGGCATAAGACTTAAATGAAAGGAGGGCATACGTGAAAGACGGGCATATTAGACAAGTAAAAGGAGGACATCTTATTATTAGACTAAAGTCGAAGGAGGGCATATTAGACCTGACTGGAAGGGAAGCATATTAGACTAAAGTGAATAAAAGAGGGCTGTTGCCTAAAATAAGTAAGGGCATATAAGACCAAATTGAAAGGCGGGCACATAAGACAAAGGTGAAAGGATGGCATTTTAAACTTAAGAGAAAGAGGGACATTAAACTTAAGAGAAAAGAGGGTATATTACACAAAACTGACAGGAGGGCATTAAACTAAAGTGAATGAAAGAATGGCATAATTGACAAAAGTGAAATGCGACCATAAAAACGTAGGTAAAAGAGAGTATCTCACACTTAAGTGAAAGGATGGCATATCTATTGATATATAAAACTACACACTTGTTTGTAATCAATTCATAAGTTGCAGGCATCACTGTCTTGTGTAAGATTTTTAACAATTTAGGCCTACAGCCGTGGTGATTTGTGTTTGCTTTAATATTAATATTAATATTAATAATAA
>RQTK01001113.1:0-19293 GCA_003991915.1 Elysia chlorotica
ATGATTACCAAAGAAAAAAAAATACTAACAAAGAAAAGAACAAACAAAGCACGTTAGATTCTCTACTTCGTTCCACAAAGAAGGCTGCGCACAAAGAAATAGGTTGAACGGAATTACGGGACATCTATAAGAGTTTCCGTTTCCCAGAGCCAAACCCACTGTCAACTTCCTTTTTGATACGGCCGCCATCATGGGTAAGCGAAAGGAACTTTACCTGTCGATTAAAAATCAGCTTTAATCTTTCTATATAGTTGTTAAACACTTCTTAAATTTATTTGGAAAGATAATTAAATGATGAAAATATAATCTGCATGTGTAATAATAGCAGTAGTTGCTGAATTAATTTAATCCGAGGCCCAATATTTGTTGTCAATGCACCATAGAAAGCCTACGTAAATAAAGCAGCTTTGTCATGTATATTTCTACTTAAAATCTAGATCTAGATAGTTTTAAAATGTTGGATAGCATAGATCTATATACAAAACGCATATCTATTTTTAAAAGATACTATTTCGTTAATTGCGCGAGGTTAAATATCTCGAGAAATTAAAATTCGTAGCCTAATCTATACTTTGAATTTGATGTGTACTGATGTTGGAAGTTAAAACCAACTCAACTCAACTATATGTCAATCATGACCACAGGTTAGGCATATAGGCCTACCCATGAAGTAAGGCAATCATCTACAATGCAACGTTATATAGATCTATATGTCAGGTCTTAATGTCTGCAGATGAAATCGAGTATAGGGTCCTGAGCTAGAATCTAGATCTACTTGAAATAAAGATGACTAGTTCTAGGAAAGCATGTCCATGATTTCTGTACTCCATATCCACTGCGGTCTTGTGTCTGTGTACATGCCGATAAGGATACAGTTTTTCCGTTTCTCACCCTCACACCCAGGGATGGGGGTAGGAATGCCCCCCTCCCCACAGAGAAAGAGCTAGAGAGATCTAAGTAGACATTAAGAAAGAAAGTGCTAAACTAAAGAGGGAGACAAAGACCGATCTAAAGGTAAACGAGGTTCAGACAAGTGAATTTAATTGTTTTATTATGGATGGTATAGATCTACACCACAGACTTGTGAATTTTAAACCCATTTGTGCAACTAACAGCATGGTTTTTCTTGTTATTTCAAACAAGTATTTCTAGACCAGACTCGTTGATTTGAAACAACTTAAAAAAGATATTTTGTGGTTGTTGTTACTGCTTATTACTTTTCTTTATTTTGATATAGTTTTTCCGTTTCTCACCCTCACACCCAGGGATGGGGGTAGGAATACCCCCCTCCCCACAGAGAAAGAGCGAGAGAGATCTAAGTTGACATTAAGAAAGAAAGTGCTAAAGAGGGAGACAAAGACAAATAAAGGCATTATAAATGTAGTTTTAGATCCAGACCAGACTGATCTAAAGGTAAACGAGGTTCAGACAAGTGAATTTAATTGTTTTATTATGGATGGTATAGATCTACACCACAGACTTGTGAATTTTAAACCCATTTGTGCAACTAACAGCATGGTTTTTCTTGTTATTTCAAACAAGTATTTCTAGACCAGACTCGTTGATTTGAAACAACTTAAAAAAGATATTTTGTGGTTGTTGTTACTGCTTATTACTTTTCTTTATTTTGATTTGAGCTTGTATGTTTGCCAGCAGATCTAGGTAAAGATCTAAACATCTAGGTTATTTATTCAGATAAAAAGATGTAGCTAAATCTAGTTGGAATTTGAGAATGCTCACTACTTGATCTAAGTTTGGAAGGAGAAATTGAATGAAGTGAGATTGAAAAGAGGGAAGTTAATTCTATAGATTTTGAGATTTTCTTTGAAAAATAAAAATAAATAAGGAATTTTGTTACAGGTATCTCAAGAGATAGGCGTCACAAGCGTAGGGCGACTGGAGGTCGTATGAGCCCCCTCTCGAAAAAGAGGAAGTATGACTTGGGACGTCCTCCTTCACACACACGAGTAAGTATACATTATCAAGATCTCGCTTCATTTCTCCTCTTGAAAGTAAAATGGTCTCTAGTTGGGGCATGGAGAATTCCTATTACTTTTATTGTGCACATGTAAAATGCCCGGAATTTATCAGTTGTATTAGCATTTGTGATGATTTTAACACCTTTTTGTGATTAGTGAGGTATGGTGGAAAGCAAAGGGGTGAACACATTTTCACATTTACAGCTAATTTGCTATTATATAAGAATAAAACTGCATTTCTATTGTTTATTCTGGAAGCTGTGTTAACCCTAGACGTGTTATCGTCCGTTAAGTCGCTTCTGTAGTGTTAGGGTTTATTTTATCACTGACAAAAACTTCTGTAGTCGCTTGCACTCATGCACACATCACCATGTAGTCTTTAGTTTTTTCTACCAACTAATGTAAACTATTTGTTCATGGTCACAGGTTTTCATTATTGTCTAAAGATCTTTTTGTGATTTTTTTCCCCCTCATTGAATGCATTTCTGATCTTTTTGCTAAACCTGTTCCACAGCTTGGTGTGAAGAGAATTCATACAGTGAGGACTATGGGGGGTAACAAGAAATATCGTGCCCTGAGACAAGATCATGGAAATTTTGCTTGGGGAAGTGAAGGTTAGTAAATTGTTCATATGCATGGGTGGGAGAGTGTCGGCTGCAGCCAGCATACCAGCCTATAGAGATTTCCTAAGACCACTTGCTGGCTTCTCAGTTGTAATTTTGAAAAAAAAGTTTCTTTGGTCCATGACCTGACTCTGTCACTGATGCTTATGGTCAGTGCATAGGGATGTGCTGTGCATGTTGTACCAACATGCAATGGAATAACTCGAAAGGAGTGACACCCGCGTTAGATTTTAGAGTGTGGCCCTTTATGCTCGCAAATCTGAGGTAGGGATGCAGGGGTGCCTTTCTTGTTGGTTTTTTTTTGTTGTTGTTTTTTTTTGTGTGCATTGTTTGATGACATGGTAACTGCAACACATTTAAATTTTAATGTATGGAACTTCAGTATTTCTGATACACATAAGGTCTGGTCTTACTAAGGTCCATTTATCCATGTGTTTGTGGAGAATTATTTTTTTATTTCTTTATGACTACTGCCTTTTTTAACAAGGAGTTTTGCAATTATTATTTTCAACAACGGGCGTAGACATAGATCCAGTCCCCAGTCATAGAGAAACGGAACCGAAAGTAGAAATAGCATGTATATTTACGATAAGAAATTTTGCCCAGGAAGGTTCTTATAGATCATTTGAATGAATAGTGGTGGGTTGAACTTTTATATACCCATATGCAAGACATTGAAAAACAACTAAGTTTAAATCTATTGAAGGAAAAGACAAATGAATATCCTCAGGTATTCAATGACTATCTAACAATCTGATATCAAATCTAGACCTAGATCAAGTTCAAAGTGGAAGATATATAATGTAAAGAACAATACCACTATGAGAAGAGAAAAAGTATGCCAGGTCTCACATCCTCATTAATGATAAAAACACTTTCTAGAATTTTGTCATCAACATTTAGCTTGCAAAAGTACAATGATTGGTTTCCTATTCTTTCTTGTGGTTTTATACTTAAATGGTTAATGGATCTATATAAAAGACAGGCCTGCAGCGGTACGGTAATAGTACCAAAAAACAAACCTGCGATGGGTTGCAGGTTTTTCCAGTAAATTTACTAACATTCTCTCCATCTGTAGGCCTTTGAACTTTTTTTGCTCCCACCCATGCACATGTAACTAGACATAAAAATAATTGCATTTATGATAAGGCAGTATTTGTGACCACACAGGCTTTCTTCCGAGGATTTGCAAGCATATAAATGAAAACATGAAAGTAGATGTACAAGTTATTTATGAAATTGATGTCATCAATTCTTGCCTCGGTCTATTTAAAAGAACACCAAACAATGCCCCCTGTATTGCTATCTGTGCACTTCTGACGGATTGATTTAAAGCTGACAACTTTTTTTGTTTGCAGCATGCACAAGAAAGACTCGTATTATTGATGTGGTCTACAATGCCTCCAACAATGAATTTGTGCGTACTAAGACTCTCGTCAAAAGCTGCATTGTACAGATTGACTCCACTCCATTCAGACAGTGGTATGAGGCCCACTATGCAACCCCTCTTGGTCGTAAAAAGGGTGTAAAACTGGTGAGTTTTTATATATATATCAGCGTTTGCTTAAGGAATAAGTTATAAAACCGACTGTTTTATTCTCATGGAATCAAGTAGAATGTTTAATGCACCGGTCAAAATCATGATAAAAACAAAACTGAAAGTACAGTGTAGAGATTGTTAAAACTAGTTACAATAAATGGGGAGGAAGCAGTGCCAAAGAAAAATATATTGTTCATGTAAAACACATTCAGAGGTACATACTTAAAACTGTTTCTTTTTAGAATCTAATGAGGTATTAACTATTATAAGATATTTGCAAGGCTTTGTCATGTTCAGGGATGCCACTTTTCCGGAAATATTAGGAATTTCCTTCTATAGCTTTGTGAAAAGCAGTGGTATTTTTTCAAGGGGTCATACTTAATTTCTTCGTAGGTTTTAAGTTAGTCAGGGAGCCTCACACATGTGCATGTTACAGCACTTTATTAATAGGCAGTTCCAAATATTACTCTGAGTGATAGCTGAGACAAAATTTAGGTTGGTAAGTCTGATAAGGCTTTTTTGACTAAGGCATAAGTCTATGAATTGCTGGTCCCCAGGGTTTCCAAGATCTAGTTGAGAAGACAAAACTTGATTGAAATAATAGATGATCATAGGAAAGGTTTTAGAAAATAAAATATCTTATTTGGCTGCTTAACTTCAATATAATTTACATGGTGGGATGATGAAATGAATTTGCTGAATGAAAGCAACAACTTTATTTTTCAGTTGATGCTTTTGTCTTTGAGGCGTTCATTGTCATAGTTACACTGACCTCCAAATTAGTGTCTTTAATAGTATCGTACAAACTAGCTTGATAATTTTCAAGTGTGTTAAATGCATGATTTATTGAAGCCAAGTGTGGCTAGTTACTGCGAAATGGGTCACCCCTAATCGGCAGTTAAGGAAAAATGCTTGTTAAACTGCCAAACAAGAGTTTCAACCTAGGCTGGTGACTGTGTGACATAGAACTAACCAAACTTAATTTTGCTGTTCAGATTTTTTTGTACCATTACTTATATATAATTTTTCATTTCTCCAGTCCGAGGAAGATGAGGCTATCCTTAACAAGGTGCGTTCAAAGAAGACGCAAAAGAAATATGATGAAAGAAAGAAGACTGCCAAGGTTGAGTTTGCTCTTGATGAGCAATTTTCAGCTGGAAGAGTGTATGGTAAGTAGATGACATTATATAGACTCAATTTTTTGAAAAATGCTTTGTGAAACGAGCTGTTAAAAATTAAAACTTTTCTGATAAGGCAAGATGGTTTAACATGCATCTTAACTACTCTAGTTAAAACCTTGGTTGGCATGACTTGATATACATGTACTATCCCAACTTTTGAGATCCAACCTTATAAGTGTACTGACCAATAATCTTAGTTCTTTATTACCTTTACAATGATATACCACTTGCATTTTGGCTTAAGTGAGCTTTCTCACATTATAATCAACCAAAGTAAAAATCTTGTTCTGCAACAACTGTTTCCTTTTTAGAACTTCTGTATATCCTGTTTAGTTCAGTAAACGTATAGTCTACATGGTGAAATGATGAAAGTATGAAATGCTGAATGAAAGCAATGACTGTATTTTTCAGTGTATGCTTTTGACCATGAGGCATTCTATGTCATAGTTACTCTGAACACCAAAATTTGTCCTATGAATGATCTAGATCTTATATTGCAATTTTGTTAAGCCAGATCCACAAAGTCATTATGTTATACTGGAACCTCGTAGTAATTAGTGTACATTGCTTAAGGTCGAGCTGAAATGAATCAAGTTTTTCTTCAGACAATGTCAGCTCTAATCTATTAATTTTGTTTTAAAATAACCAACAAAACAACATAGCTGTGTCAGTGGCAAATTTCAGTCCTAGTGGTATCTAGTCAATCGCCTATAGTCCATCCTAAGATTTTAGTGTAAGCCTTTTGATTTCCTGTAGTACATAGCCGCAGCAAATTTCCTCTCTTTAGCTCGGCCCATGTACTACTACCAGCTGCTTCTATCTCAGCAATAGTCCTTTGAGGGGGGGGGGTGTCTTGATAATGCGCCACGTTTCTAAGACTTCACGTTGACATTGAAGTACAGGTCCATATGCAACTCTCACTATTATGTTTCAACTTAACCACGCCAGGTGTTTATTGTAAAGGCTACGCCAGAAGTACCGTTTTGCTTCGATTTCCAATCTTTTCTTACAAGAACTACTTTCGATTCAAAACGGAAGAACATACGCCGCTAAAGTCGTTTTACTTTCGATATCGATTCCGATAAACCTTGCTAGTTCAAATTACGCATTCCGAAGGATGTTTCATGTGATTTTTCAATGTAACGTTATTTGCGTTTCTTGGTGCGACCTTGTAGACATTACATCCACACTTATCACAAAAGTAGACTGAAGCATCGCTTTACGGCTAAAGCAATTTTGTTAAGCCAGATCCACAAAGTCATTATGTTATACTGGAACCTCGTAGTAATTAGTGTACATTGCTTAAGGTCGAGCTGAAATGAATCAAGTTTTTCTTCAGACAATGTCAGCTCTAATCTATTAATTTTGTTTTAAAATAACCAACAAAACAACATAGCTGTGTCAGTGGCAAATTTCAGTCCTAGTGGTATCTAGTCAATCGCCTATAGTCCATCCTAAGATTTTAGTGTAAGCCTTTTGATTTCCTGTAGTACATAGCCGCAGCAAATTTCCTCTCTTTAGCTCGGCCCATGTACTACTACCAGCTGCTTCTATCTCAGCAATAGTCCTTTGAGGGGGGGGGGTCTTGATAATGCGCCACGTTTCTAAGACTTCACGTTGACATTGAAGTACAGGTCCATATGCAACTCTCACTATTATGTTTCAACTTAACCACGCCAGGTGTTTATTGTAAAGGCTACGCTTAAGTTGGTGGTATGCGACTGTTTTTACAACACCTGTTAGTTAAGTTTAGCCATGCTGGATAGGCTAAGGCAACAATCATTTCCACTGACCCAGCTGACTTCAGACACACCACCACATACACACTTTGCTGCTTGTTCAGCTACTTTAGATCTAGGCTTTTAGATCATGCAATTTTATACATTTTGGTTAAATTTACTTTCTAGTAACAAAAGTATAGATTCTAGTTTTCTCATTAACAATAACACTGATCTACACACACGTTTAGATGTAGATCTAGGCTCAAGTTTGCGGCAGTAGAAGACATGAATTTACGAGACTAGAATTATCAAAAGAATACCATTCTGTAATTTTAAATACATCGAATAAGTCCTAAGGGAGACTAGAAATGACCAAGAAAGCTTTTTGTATGTAAACTTATCGCTTTGTTGTTTTATTATTTAATTTTATTAGGCATATTTTAAAATATCGAGGATTCCAAGATGATGGTTGAATTTGCGCGTTTGTTGCTTTCATGGCGTGTTGATCTAAAAGAAAAATTAATGCACTGATTGGCTACTTGGCCATTACGACGGAGTAAGTGAAAGTACCGGTTGCGCCAAACTTGCGCTGAGAGCTTCTTACGATAAAACTTACTAAGCTAATGTAGAGTTGCATATGCGCCCAGATCTGGTTTCGTACCGACAGGGCTGTAGACCTCCAGATTGGTCTTCAGGTATTGCTCCATCTTTACTTACAACACTACAAGGTAAACAAACTTGTCAACCTCTTTGAAGTTTCCATGATTCAGCTGCAGTGGGTCTACCTGTCTGTTATTGATTCGTAGGGCCTCAGGTTTTCCCATATTTAACAAGATCCTTTTAGTTGACTTTTGCAACACCCGGTCAACCACCATACGCCAATTTGTACGTTGAATGTTTCCGTTATTTTACCATCGTGGAAGATTTGACTGCTGGTGTCTATATTAAGTTGAATTATGGTGATGAAATTTGGTTGTCAAGTTTCTCCAGAAAGAATGAGAAAATACACTGTAACACTTGTTTCTGGTTATTTTACGTTTTGTCCTAAACTTTTTTTCTCCAGCCAAGATCTCTTCTCGACCAGGACAGTGTGGACGTGTGGACGGCTACATTCTGGAAGGAAAAGAACTGGAATTCTATACCAGGAAGTTGAAGTCAAAGAAAGCAAAATAAGATATTTGAACGCTGAAATAAAATTGTTAAATGTATTTGATTTGAGTTTTCATTTTTTGTGTGAATGGAATCGTTGAACATTAAATCTCCTATAACTTAAGATTCGTTTAGTTTTAATTAACCAGGGATGCCACTTATGGGACTTCCAGAAGAAGAAAATCCCTGTTTAAGGTTATTATATGCCGTCAGACCTCATTGCTTTCACAAAGCCTAGATCCACTGTCATGAAGACCATATTTTTCTTCTTCAACTGACCTATGAGAGGTTGTCAGAACTCAACAGGCAGTTTACTGGCAATTTTCGAGGTCACCCGAGTAGGATAAGAAATAACATAATGGTTTATTAAATAATTTGCATAATACTGTTTTATCTGTATAGGCACTCCAGTTGACCTCATCTAGGTAACCAATATCAGCCTGTTTAATCTGATATACATTTTTTGTTCTTCTGAAAACAACCGATCTGTCCCTCTTCACCCAGTCCTTGTCTCAATTATGTGAAGGTATGACTATTTTAACCGATAATGCCACATACGAAACGGGTTTGGCATACACATTTTATTTAAAGGTTAGTAGCTATAAATATCATTCTACTGGGAAAAATGATTTACACATCGTCATGAAGACTTTTGGAAGCCCTTTACCGCTTTCGAAAATTTAACATGGTCGCCGAGTTATGATTTTTATAAAAACATGATCAACTGTGTACTCTTCTAGCAAGTTATTCGCTTGGCATACACATTGAAAATACAGAGTAAATGTCTAAAAGTTATACATGTACCTTCCGTAAACAAACATTTCTTTTGGCCACTAAGTTTTAACTTTCAGTTTTGATAACAGCTCGTGAAACATTAGTCTCGTTAGCGGTTTAGATAATCTCGAAATGGCCCTTTTTTCTTATCTTAATCAGAATGCTAGTCTTGGAGATGAATTAGATTTGAGGAGAGGCAGACCACTGGAATAATTATAAGTGCAATCATTGTTCTACCATTTTCAGTAAAAGCCTACTTCTACCACTGTGGAAGGATACCTAAAAATTCCAGATCGTCTTTGAGATGAAAATGGTAAAGATAGATCTAATCCAGTAGATGAGGAAGGAGAGAATGAAGAAAAAAATATTTATGTATGTAGATCCAGAGTATGTAAGTGGGGATGGAGGTGACTGGAACAATGCAAAGAGGATATTGCAAGCGCTCAGATAATGAATTTGCCTGGACCTTGCAGCTTAATCTTTTTTTAATACAAAAATTTTTTTTCTCAATGTGTCTAATGACATGTAAACAAAAAAAATGAAAACGTGTAAATTTACCAGACAAATAAAAAAATCACGCACAAAAATTAAAAGGTATACAAATGGAGAAAAAGGACATTTTTGGCCAAAAATTTTGACTTCTATTTAAAAAATTCTTATACCGTACCATCAATCATTAAATGTGTAACTGTAGAGTCAAGTTGTTTGTGGATCTAATCTTTACCATAAATCCCTTTTTTTCTTTATAATGTTCTCTCAAGAGAAAAGCATGGCAACAAATTTAAGAACATCGGTATATAATATTAATAGTATTACGTAAGTAAATTACCATTCAGGTATTGTGAAATACATCTACTCTTTTGTAATTTAAGGGTTAATGATGGAACCTTGGCCGAACTATTTTAAGCTTATTGGTTATAAGGTTAGTGAATTAAGTTAACATGAGCGCTTATCGGCACAGAACACAAATCACAATACCAAAATTACCATCCATGTACCCGTGATATAGGCAGAGGGACTTCATTGATAGCAGACAAACACATGGTTTTGAAGAACCATTCTGATTCAAAATAAACAATCAAATTATCAATATTGTAGTATTAGTATTAGTAGTAGTACTAGTACCGGGTACCTTGCAGTTTTAGAAAGTGGAATATGGGTGGAGGGACTACATTGATTATGATAGAGACGTACACATGGTTCTGATGAACCATTCTGATTTAAAATAAACAAATTATCAGCAGTATTACTACCGGTATTGTTTTGGGGAAAGTTTAAAGTTGAATAGCAATTAGCAATTTTTGCTCTCATGCCAATAAAATTACAGTATAGTTTCGAAATTCAGTCCTTAGTTCAAGAGTTGTAGTAAATCACAGGTACATGTTTTGAGTTTCGAAATTCAGTCCTTAGTTCAAGAGTTGTACATGTAAATCGTAATATATTATTATATTATGAATCACTAGTTCTGTGAACCAGATTCTTGCTTATCACTTTTTGAATACAAGAGAAACATGTTTGGTTAGAATAGGAACATGTCAAAGTAAAACAAACACCAACCATTGTTTGATAGTACAGTGTTAAAAAAGTAACACTGGTACTACTGCTAGTGAACATGAAATTTACATGTAAGCCACACGTTTAGCAAAAGAGTTTTGGTAATTTTAACAGGGTGTACACATAGTCATCTAGTCCTGGAAAAGTTATTGAATTTTTATTGGTCGTAGAAATTCTGGAATCTTTTTGTTTTATCCTGGAAATCCTGGAATTTGAAAATTTGCTAAGAAATGGTCACAATCTTGAACATGGAAAAGGAAGAATGACTTGCGCTCTATCACTCAGTGCCTAAAATTATTAAAATGCTGCTTCTGGATGCCAAATACATACAGTACATCAATGTACTTTTTTTTTCATCGGCACAACAGAAACAATATAGCCGTTAAAGTGCTGACGTGCCGTATTAACAAAATCAGCACAACAGAAAAGCAAATCAATCTGCCCCTCTGGGTTTCAAATTTTACATGTATGTGACTGTGAGACAGTTTTTAAATCCAAATAGTTTTCATCTGATATGACCCATCAACAAATATGTGTATAAATTTTGGTGTTGATTTTAAATGTGGAAAGAGCATAACATTTCATACCTGAAAAAGCAGTTGCTCATTTCGACTACATTTTTTTTTAGGGACAATGAAAAGTCCTATTTCGGCAAGATGGCTCCAGTTCTATCATTACAATATGAGAGACCAATGTTTTAACAACCACAAAACATCACGGTGGCGACAAAGTTAATTAAGTAAATCTACCTTAGAAATTAAAAACAAAAGGTTTGTTACATAATTATTTTACACGAAGGGTCGACCCGATCTGATATACATCTAACTGAAGCAACTTTCTGCATCGAGATCTCCTTCCTTCTAATTTGAAATCCACGCCTAAGTGTACAATGTATAATGTACCACCAAGGTCAGTCATCGAGATGCCACGCCCCGGCAGATTCTTAGAAGGCTCAGAATCCTTCAACAACTAAAAAGAAGGGCTAGATGCCTTCTTTGTGGCAAATTCAGTACATTAAGCCAAACAAGCAGCTTCGCTACTGTCCGCACTGGGACTGAAGATCTACAGTACCCTGCGCTCCCTCGCCGCACCTACACTTCCAAGTGCCAAAGCATACGTAGAGCTGTGTGTTATATTCTGGCAAAACATTTCTGCCCAAAACCACTTGAGATCGTGGAAAGGTTTTAAGTTCCACAAACGGAATCAAGAACCATCAGAATCTATCCCAGAATTCATCGCATCCATAAACCGTCTCTTGGAACACTGTAATTTTGGTGATAATTTAAAAGCAACTCTGCGCGACAGACTTGTCTGCGGCCTTAGGGATGTCAACATCGAAAAGAGACTCCTAGTCCTACGAAAGGAGAATCTGGCGTTGGACTCTACAACCAACCTTGCTCTCATCACGGAGAAGGCACAACATGATGCAGTCGAGATGCAAGGACAAACGCCTGCTGTTCACGCAATCAAGAGCTCGATAAAATGACACCATCAAAGTTTCTACCATGTCCAAGCTGTGGAAAAACAAATCACAAAATGAACGACTGTTTCCAAATTCCATAAAGATTCTGTGTGCAATCACTGTCACAAAAAGGGACACCAGTAGATCATGTGCAGGTCCAAAAAACAGCCTAGCCCTAGCCAGAAGGGGGAGAATTTTTTTAAACAGCGAACAAGGGTAAAATAAGTCAATATCAACGGAAGTGAAGATCAGTTCACTCTTGAACTTTATTCATTTAGCCCTGGCACCAGAAAAAAACCACTGAGCGTCAATGTGGACTCAATTCCCGTGAAAATGGAACTGGACACAGGTTCTGCGCTATCAGTATCAACATTGACGCAAAGAGACTACATAAAAATATTCAAGAAAAAAACCTACTCTACTCCCCTCTGCGGTCAACCTCAAAACTTACACTGGGAAGATCATCCATCCACTGGGGAAAACTACCGTCCGCTTGTCAACCTCTCATCAAGATAAACGGCTGAATCTTTACATACTGCTCAAATTAAGCAACCCCATCTTCGGCAGAGATTGGCCTAACCAAGTCCAAATCAATTGGAAGAGTCTATAACAGCTCAATGAAATAGACAGCCAGTTCTCCACTTCCACCATTAAACAAACATTCCAAGATATATTTGGGGAAGGAATCGGCAAGATAGAAGACAGAGAAGCCACATTAGAGGTCATAAAAGGTTCTATTCACAGACAAGACCAGTCCCATTTGCTATCAAGAAAAAATAGAAAAGACACTAGATGAACTAGAACAGCAAGACATTTTATCTTAAGTCAACCCCCATCGTCCTAGTACTCAAGAAATCCGTCGATGTACGAATCTGCGGCGACTTAAACTAGGTAACCATAAATCCGGTGGGATAAAAGCAAATTTTAACAACTGCGCTTTCTACATGGACGAATTAGTCTTTTGTGGAATAAGAAAGACGACGAAGTTAAAGCTATTCAAGATGCACCTGTCCCAAGCAACAAATCTCAGCTCAGATCCTTGTTGGGCCGTGTCAACCACTACCACAAGTGGCTAAAAAATGTCGCTCAAATTGCAAAACCACTCTCGGCCTTTTGCACTCCCTTCAAATGATGAGAGGACAGGCAGACTTCCTTCGACACAATAAAGTCTATGGTGGAACAGAGTTGGTTTTGGCACACTGCAACCAATCTTTTCTCTTAAAATTAGCACCATACGGCGGGGGAGCCGTTATATCCCATGTCACCGAAGAGGGGGAAAGACACAATATCTTTTGCTTCCCGAACACTCGAAAGCTGAGCAGGGATACTCTCAACTCAACAAAGAAGCCCTAGCCATCGTATGGGCAGTGGAGAAATTCTTCTATCTTTGTGGTCGTCATTTCACGCTGATAACAGACCACCAACCTCTGAAATACATTTTCAACCCAGATAAAGGAATACCAGCTGTCTGCAGCCCGCTAACAACGATATGCTGTTTTACTCTCAGGTTTCAATTACTCGATCGAGTACCGAAACTCAAACGCGAAATGCTCTAGACTCCCACTTCAAGTTTCGGACTCTGAGAGTGAAACAAGTGATGATTCAGACGAACTGTATTACCAAGAAGTCTTAGAGTTCATTCCTGTTAGCGCGAAATCCATCGAAAAGGAATCCCGGCACGATTTCACCATTACTCGAGTATTGAGCTTCGTTACCAAGGACCATTGACCAAGTTCAATTGAACCAGAGCTGCACCCCTTCCACACTAGAAGGCAGGCACTTGTTGTACAACAAGAATGTTTACTCCACCACATCGACCCGATTGTATCTGCTTCAAACTCCATGCCACAATCTGAGCCTATACATAGGCCAGTACTACCACCACCAACCCCTTTGTCTCTTCCAAGCCAACGTGACAAATCTTTAGTAAGCAAAGAAGATATCACAGCACCACAAGGAGAATCCTTGAATTCTCCTGAGGATTTGCACACACGCTCGTCCTCGATGCCCTCTGATCCACAGCCAGGGGGTGCCAACTCAGACAAACCCCAAAACTACACAACTAGAAGTGGTCGCGTTGTTCTTTTGCTACACAAGTATAAAGATAAGGAAATGTATATGGGCTGTGCAGCGATCACTAACATTCGCAACACACGCTTTGCATTTTTTTCTCTCACCCGTAGCTTAGTTTGACAAAATAAAGCTCTTATAGCTGTCTCCATAACGAGACCTTTCCAATAATTTATAGTCAGAGTTAAATTAATTGATCATACGAAAACAATTCTTCTAAGGAACCCAAGTGTTTGGAAATGAAAATAAACAATTTACCCCCAAGCTGCAAGAGACGCCCCAAGTCGAACACTGACTTCCTTAATGTGTTAAGGTAATTAAAAAATGTCAATTTTTTGAAAGAAAGAATGGGTAATTGTGGTATATTCGATTATTCGCTTTTCGATACCCTCGTGTTGTAATTATTAGTTTCGATATAAAACAATAAAAAGTTAACTCTCATTCCCGCAAGATTGCTTCAGTCCTATCAATAGTGTCGGTATATTTTTAAGAACCACAAAAGATCACAGAAGTCAAATATTTTCTCCTGTTTTCAACTTTATGATCAGTTCTTACCTTTAAATGGCATAAAGACTTACATCAGCACATCGTTTTCTCGAACAAATACCACCCAGATTATCCTGTTTCTCTAAGATGTGGTCAAATTTTTTGCTTTGCTTGCATGGCCGCCATCTTTTTGCGAATGCTGATTGTCATAAATTTACCCCTTCTTACTAGTAGAAGCATCATACACAAATGTAATTAGTTTTCTACTGTTAACCATTCATAATCAAATCAGATGCTGCAACATCTATCTTTGTTCTTTTTTTCACTTCTTTTTCAATTGGGAAATCACAAGTTTTTTGTCGTCATCTGTGACTACAGCAGCTTCGACAGTCCTATCCTCTCCTATGCACCACTATGGTTTTTCTGCTATCAACTGACCCAACTCTTACCCGTACCTAGTTTGGCAATATGGTAATCCATGAGCGTCAGAAATATTAAAAGTAGTGCTTATACATTGTAATGGATGTCATAAACATTTTTTTCATCAGCAGGACAGAAAGGCGAACATTCTATTTCACTGTATTGCAATAAGTGTGACCAATTATTAGATGCCACTAATATTGGTTCTGATCTCACCTTGCCATTAATAAATGTATGACTTTGATATTTTATGGATAGGGCATTACATTGAATATATGGAATTAGCCGTCAATTATCTCCTACTTTATTTTGAGGGACATTATTTTGTCCGTGGCCTTAATAAAAAAAATTTAACTACTTTGTAGGTAAAATCCCCTCTATCACTTTTTACTTCAAATGGTCTTCATTGATGGACTTTATGTAGTTTATTTACACCATTCTTGTTTCTATAAATTCATATTTTATTGTAAAGTCTATGCAGAGAAACTATAGCCTACAAATGTAAAATTATACAGGTATTCTTAAAAAATTTGCCTTCGCGATAGACGGTCTGCTTGGTACTGTATGTCTTTGTGATACATTCCAAGTTTGAAGTCTAGAAGAACAGTAATGAGTTTCCTGCTTCCAAATTAATATACATTGTAACTTTTTTGCCTGCAACAAGTTAGCTTCTAGCTCTTTGCAACAACTGACCAACTGTTGGGAAAAGAAGACAGAGGCACCACAGTACCAACAGAACAAGAACAAGAACTATACGCGCTTTTCAGACTTTTTTAATGACAAACTTATCCAATTTCAATCTGATCTTGATTTGAAACAAACGGTGCCAATCACACATTCTGAACATCATGGTTTAAAAGTTCAATACAGTATCTGAAGATTAAGTTCTTAAACTGATGAAACTTTCCCCAGCGAAGACTTGTGAATTAGATCCAGTTCCTACCTCTTTACTATTAGAATGTTCTTTAGAAGTGCTACCATACATAACACAAGTTATTAGATAATTCCTTGTGTACTGGTACCGTGCCAGGGAACTATAAGCGAGCAATAGTGAAACCGTTGTTAAAAAAATCTGGTTTAGATGAAGGCGATCTAAACAATTTTAGGCCTGTTTCAAACTTAAGCTTCATCTCTAAACTCCTTGAGAGAATTGTGCTCGGTCAATTATTTAACCATTTAAAAGCTAACAACATGAACATCATTTTTCAATCTGCCTATAAAGCCTATCATTCTACCGAGACCGCTTTGCTAAAAGTAATGTCAGATATTTTGGACTTTATTGATGAAAAGAAAATTTGTCTTTTAACACTACTTGGCTTATCATCTGCTTTCGATACAATAGACCATAACATCCTTTTGAAAAGACTTGAAATAACTTATGGAGTCTCAGGCACAGTACTTAAATGGTTTGAATCTTATGTTTTTGAACGATTTCAGTCAGTAAGGATTGGAAATTCCAAATCAGCTTATACTTGTGTTAGGTTTGGCGTACCCCAAGGTTCTGTTTTGGGCCCTGTGCTTTTCACTCTCTATACACAACCATTGGTCGAAATAATTCATAGACATGTGTTTCGTTTTCATTTGTATGCTGATGACACACAGCTGTATGAAGCATGTAAACCTGAAGATGTACCTATGTTAGTTGCAAGAATGTCTGAGTGTGTACTTGATGTCAAATTGTGGATGAGTACGAATAGGCTGAAGCTAAATGATAATAAAACAGAAATAATGGTTATTGGCTGACGTGGCTAAAGATTCACATGCAGTTAAAGTAAATATAAATGGTCACACGATTGCTAGTGCAAATAAGGTAAAAAATCTGGGTGTCTATATTGATAACGACCTGTCAATGTCATCACATGTATCGGACCTGTGCCGTAAATTGTTTTTTTTTTTCAGATAAGAAAAATTTGGAGCATAAGAAATTATATAAATGAAGAAGTAGCTAAAACCCTTGTGACATCATTGATACTTTCCAAGCTTGATTACTACAACGTTTTGTTAGCAGGCACACCTAAAGAGCTTACTGATCGCCTCCAACGTGTTCAAAACAGTGCTGCTAGACTAGTTGTCAGGTCTAAAAAACGTGAACATGTGACCCCTGTCTTAACCCACCTACACTGGCTGCCTGTTGAACAGAGAATAGTGTATAAGGTTTGCATTTTATGTTATAAATGCCTTAATGAGCAGGCTCCATCGTATCTGTCACAATCTCTTAACGTATACACTCCAGGTAGAAGTTTAAGATCATCTAGCGATAAATCAATCCTTGCTGTCCCTCATAGAAATTAAAAAGCTTCGGGCCAACGCTCTTTCTTTTTCCTAGGTCCGAAAGTGTGGAATACCCTACCGAAATATATACGTGAAGTGGGTTCTATAGAAATCTTTAAACGCTCACTTAAGCACCACTTGTTTGAAAGTTATACCTAATTGTTATGTGTTTTCTTGTTGGTTAAAGATGTTGGTAAATGTAGTGTTACTGAGTATGTGTGCGTGTGTGTGTGTGTGTTATTTTTATTTAAATATCACTTGAATTGTTCAATTAGTTTAGTTGTGTTTTTTTGTTTTTTTTGTTGGGGGTTTTTTTTGGGGGGGGGGGGCAAATCTCGAGATTGTATTTTTTATGAAGAGAAATCTCCATATGACTTATTCTGGAAAGTCTGAAAAAAGGGTTAAAAAGAAAACTATATCAAGGGATGTTAGATAGGTGAAGTGTTGTTAAGTCGACGATATCTTGTGAGACCACTTTTTCTTATTTTTTAAAAATTTTTCTTGTTTATTTCTTGGCACTCTCGCCATAGGATTAAACGCGATCCGTTGGTGAAAGGGGGGAAATCGAAATTTCAGGCTTATGCGAAATACCAGCTGGAGCAGAAGCTTATGTGAGGTGATCTCAAGCAAAGGCTAAACATGTAATACAGTGGTCGCAGAAAACTTTAAGACTTTATTAGTGTCTGTATATCTAGTTTTTAGTTTTCTTTAACACACACAAACAAAAAAAGAAGACTCGAAGAAAAAAAAATAAACATGACAAACAAAATTAATGTTTTACCGTTATTTACTCCTGCGATATTCAGCACAGGAAAGTTTCCTAAGTTTCCTAGCTGTCTCGTTTGGGGAGTATGCATTTATATTGTTGTTTCCACGTAGAAACCGATTTTTTTCGAATGTAGTTTTAATTGAGAAAAAATAAAACAAACAACACCTTGACGCTTTTATCTGGGACGAAGTGGCTTAGAGCGCTCTGAACGTCTCCAGTTTGATCTACGACCGAGCCGCCTACTGGTTGGATCAGTGTCGATATATCCGGTTGAGACAAAAGTCCTGGTATCCCCACCCATCAAGTAAAATTTTCAGATGTTAGACTTCGGAACCATCTCTCGCGGCACAGCCAAGTCGGTGACAATGGGCTTTAAAAAGGCAAACAAACCAAACCAAAACTTATTTTGTCCCTCCTACCCCCCCCCCCCCCCTTTATTTTTTTTTTTTTTTTTTTTTTTCTTTTGTCACCTCCTCTTCCGGGGGGAGCAGTGGCCCTGGGATATAACATCGGCCTCCGATACAGGAGGTCCATGGTTCGAGGTCTGGCGATTTCGCCCTTTACTAGTGTCAAATTAATGTGACTGGTTGATGAAACATGAATCACGGTATCCCCGCGCTGTCTCGTGTGTGGCAGCACATAAATTTGTCAGACGTCAGTCTTGGTGCTGACGTTGGACATAGGAAGTTCAACCAACTCAAGAACAACCACTGCTCCACTTCCTCTCTCTTATTCTCCATCTATACAATCTTCTCTCTCTCTCTATGCTCCTCTCTCTAACCCTCTACGCTCTACTCTCTTCTCTCTGCCCGCCATATCTCCCCTCCCCTCTCTATCATTCTCTCTCTTTCTCTATGCTCCTCCCTCGCTCTCCCAAACACTACAGAGTACACACAGATCACTACTGTTTCGGCTACATTAGATCTAAGCCTACAGATCGTGCAATTTTTTTTAAATAGAGCCAATTTAATACCTATTATAAGATATGGATTCTAGTTTTTCTTTAACCTTTCCGCCAGAATCAGCTGTGCTCATAACTTTTTATCTAATATAGGCCTAGATATGGCTAGCAGTTTGTGTATGTGTGTGTGTGTGGGGGGGGGGGGGGGGGGGGGGTTTGGGGGGTGGGGGGGTGGGGGGGGGGGGGGGTGGAGCGGTGGCCCTGGGGTAGAATATCTTTCGACGCAAAAGGTCTGGACTCGAGCCCTGGCGATTGCACTCCCCACTGGTTGAGTCGTTGTCAGTTTAATGTGACATGAGTCATGGTATCCCCGCCTGATGTCGTTCCAACTAC
>RQTK01001113.1:19461-76182 GCA_003991915.1 Elysia chlorotica
CCCCCCCCACACACCCACAGATCTACCCACGCATCCATTACCAATATCCTATTCCGAAATATATACCCCGCCAGAAAAAAGTGCCTGTGATTATTTCCTTTTCCATCATCAGTTCCTCTATAGGTGTAAATATCCCTTCCACCCTTCATTATTTACTCATTCACCAAGCTCCCTTCCAGTGCACACCCATTATTCATCCTCGCATGTTTCCACCTCTTTCTTTCTGTGTGTCTGTCTGACTCTCTGACTGTCTGTCTCTCTCTCTGTATCTCTCTCTCTCTCTCTCTCTCTCTCTCTTTATCTATCTCTCTCCCTCGCTTAATCGATATATCTATTTTCACTCTCACGGTCTTTACCTACAGAATACACCGTTTAAACACCCCCATTCCACAGGTCTCGAGTTGCCTCTTCTTCAAACAAAAGGTACGGGTGTCTGTCTGTGGACCTGTTTGTCTGGCTCTCTCACACCCATCTTCTATCCGTATGGCTGCCTGCCTCCCTATCTGCCTGCCTGCCAGTCTGTCCGCCCGGCTGTCTGTCTTCCTGCCTGTCTGTCTGTCTGCTTGCCGGCCTGTCCGTCTATCCACCTGAAATCCATACCCTACCCCGCGGATGGGGACATCGGCTATCGAATAGGAAATTACACCCAATACACGTGTACAACCTGACTTCAGGAAGAGTACATCACAAAATAACTTATGATCTCTACTTTGTGTTCCCAGCAATGCAGAAATAATAATGGTGAACTGTGGTTCACCGTTTTTTTCTCACTGCATTGTATGAATGTTGTGTTTGATTATGTATAACTTTCTGCGCCGTGGTTTTGCGAAGAAATAAAATATGCCAAGCGACAATAGCCCTGCCCGGGCCTCTGCCAATGAGGAAACACGGGACGGGATAAATTCTCTAGGGAGCGCCGGGAGCTCAGTCGGTTAGGGCTCTGGACTGAGTCAAGAGCAGATAGTCGCCTGTTCCAACCTCGGATGGTGTCCCCATCTCCTTATATGATTCTACAGAAAAATTAGGCTAAGTTATACTGTAGGCGTCTTACATTTTAAACATCCTTTCCTTCTGTCCCTATGACTATAGAGAGAGAGAGAGAAGAGAGAGAGAGAGAGAGAGAGAGAGAGAGAGAGAACGTATTAATTTTAGGTTCCCCCGGAGATATACATGCGACTTTCAAGATATAAAAGTATGCAGTCGAAATAAGATTCAAAATTTCGTGTGAACTCTTATAAGTTCAACACACTCATTTTTTACTTTTCCTATAATTATTCGTAGTAAGCTTTTCTTGTACTGTATCTTTAAATTAACATTTTCACAAAACAATCAAAATGTCAAATGTGCATATAAGACCATGTTTTGCAAATACAATGAGTTATTTTATAGATTTTCAAAAGTAGTTTCTTAACAATTATGTGCATCTTAATACTCGTCTCTTAATTGTCATAATATACTATTCGATACCATTTTATGTGCAACAGCACTGAAATTATGTGTACCATACTTTGAAGTTTTATTTTTTGTTCAATCGATTTATGTAGATAAATAAATCGATAGAGATGTAGAGAACTTGCAACACTGTTAGAGACAGAAATGCAGGATTGAGGTGATGGCAACGTAACAGTAAAAACGAAACAAAAAACAACCAACAAGCAACAACAAAAAACGCCATAAAAACCCTGTAGCCAACAGTAATATCTATATTTAAAATAGGTATATTTAAAGTCAGAAGACCCCAATGTAGCAAGACAAGATCTAGACCTAGATCGACAGCACACAGATAGCCGCAGGCTTTACTGTCTTGTCTCCCAGTAGAGGAGAGCGGCCCTGCAACTAATCCAATTACGGTCCTCTAGCTACGTGGTCAATTGCCGCCCCAGCTGGTCAGCTACACCAGGATCCGGTTATAGATCCCGCACCCGGGAACCTACGGGGATACGGTTCAGGCATATGGCAGCCCCGGTAAAAGGAACAGGATAATAATGATATTAGACTGAGTGTATCAATGTGTTTCAGAACTCTTCCTTTTACTAATTTTTTAAAGGTGCAATGAAAGGCGAAGTAGAGCAATAAATAGAAACCAAACAAGAACTGCAACAAAAACAACTACCGCAACACTATCAACAACAACAACAACAACAACAACAACAACAACAACAAAACCATAGAATGGAATAGTAAAAAAATAAAAATAAAATAAAAGTCAAATATTTTCAGTTACACGTTTTAAGATAAGAGAAGATAAGACTTTATATTAATCCCTTTTGGGTTAATTCAAATTGACATGCCCATTTACAATAACAAAAATAAAATAATCTATATTAAACAAAACAACACAGTTATATAATATAAAGTATAAAAAAAAGAAAAAGATACTTGAAAAAGTATCACAGATTATATCTAAAAATTGCCAACAAATCAAACGCTCTTTGTATATTTACACTAACAAACCTTTATTTTATATTATTATATTATAATTATGTACAACGAAGATTTGCTAGTGTAAATAGCTTTTAATATGACAATCGATTACGAAAGATAAAAATAGAAAGACTTTACATTGAACATGAAGAGAATATTGCACTTGTTCTTAAGTAAAATATTTTTCAAAAATCTTAACATGCATCAATGACTATATTTATCACACGCACACACATACAAACACATACAAAGATATCGTATGATTATAAAAATAGAAAATTTAATATAAGAATGTGTGTCACATTAAAACTATTCTTTTAGCTAAAATATTGTTGCAATATTGCACATATTTTGGTTTAATACATGTGTTATATGTATCAATGGTAATGCAGCATTTAAAAAAGACAACCTAAAAAAAACAAAGACAAAAACTAACTGAGCTATATGACGCCCAGACCAAATAGGCCTTTAATTAGCTCAACCAATTGATTGAGTCATTATATGCAACACAGGGTGATGGGTTTATACATTTTCTACACATTGGTTACTATCCGACGAAGGGTCCTAAGACGTCAGAAAACTTTATGTGCTGCAGCATACGGGTACAATGGATTGAAATGACCTTTGAAGCCAGTAGTGGGTCAGATCCAACCAATAAGGAACAAGGCGGCCTGATAATGAGACAGAACACGCAACGTGTTATCAGAAGCCGTGCGGTCTACCACTAAGCTATACCCCCTCATCCTATAAAACATCCGGAATATAATAATCTGCGTCATAACTTCCAAAAAAAGTTATATGATTTAGAATCGCAAAATTGCTAAAACAATCTTAATCAATCATTTGCGAGTCAAAACGTATTGTTAATTAAATTTGCTTGTCCTACTTCTAAGGTCTGCATCATCTCCTCACGATTTTCACACATTTTCTTTTTGTTGCCTTTGGTTTTTGTGTTTTTAGAGAAATACAGTATCTTTGGTTATTGTCTAAACACTAGACTCTCCATCTCTCTGATTTCTATCTTTCTCTCTGTCTCTTTCTATCTTTCCCAATTTCTTGTCTGGGTTTCTTTCTTTCGCTCCATATCTCCCCCCCCCCCCTTTCTCTCTCTTTCTCTCTCTCTCTCTCTCTCTCTCTCTCTCTCTCTCTCTCTCTCTCTCTCTCTCTCTGTCACACACACACACACACACAAACACACTGTATGCTTTCCTGACATCTCCATCAGCGGAAGTAACTTAGTGGTCAAGTGTAGAGAGCTTAGTGGGCTCAGCCATCTCAATCCAATCCGTATTTCCAGGCTCTTCTTCTCTCGCTTCCCCATTGTCTTTTTACTCTGTCTCTCCCCTTTTCCTTCTCTGCATTCTTTCTCCCTTTTTCTCTTTTTCTCTCTGTGTACTTATCCCTGTCTCTGTGGTAATTTCCCCTTTGAATTATTCTTTTACCGATTCCAGTTTTTCTTTCTCTTGCCCTTCTCCCTCCCTCTATCTATCCATATATCTATCTATCTATTTATCTATCTATCTATCTATCTATCTATCTATATCTCCCCCCCTCTCTCTCTCTCTCTAAATATATATATATATATATATATATATTGAATTTTAATCTACCCATCTACAGATCTACATCTACATTCTCTCTTCCTGAATTTCTCTTTCTGTCTATCGTCCTTCCACCCGCCATGTTCTGTCACTGATGCCGTGGGCATGAAGTGTGTTTGATATCCAATTATTTCTGGGCGACCTGTAGGCCAGTCCCCTGGTCGAGTGCCTCACCCCGGGCTTCTGGAGATTCCCCAACTTGATAGTACAGTGGACCTGCCTGCCCGAACCCTCATATCAGAGGCAGTGGAAGAAGACAATACAGAAAGACAGACGTAGGGGAAGTGATGGATCCAGATAGAGAAGTAAAAGTGGTAGTGACATATAACAAGCGAGAAGCATAATAATGACAGAGCGAGATGGGGGGGAGAAGTGCCTCACCCCGGGCTTCTGGAGATTCCCCAACTTGATAGTACAGTGGACCTGCCTGCCCGAACCCTCATATCAGAGGCAGTGGAAGAAGACAATACAGAAAGACAGACACAGGGGAAAAGAAATAGACAGATATAGATAGAGAAGTAAAAGTGGTAGTGACATATAACAAGCGAGAAGCATAATAATGACAGAGCGAGATGGGGGGAGAGGGGAGAGGAGAGAGAGAGAGAGAGAGAGAGAGAGAGAGAGAGAGAGAGAGAGAGAGAGAGAGAATAGTGAGTCTTATTGCCCAACTATGAAGCTCTTTCTAACAATAACAATAACTACAACCGTATCCTCATAAATTGCTTTCAACATGTAGCACGTGAATGCGTGTTCCCTTGCCAGGTTTATTTTTCCTTTGATCCTTTTTCATTCGTCAGAACTCAGAATAAAGCATTCTTTAAAAAAAGCGTACGCTGACGTCAAATCATCCCCCGTCTATTTTGGTTATTCTAGAATTTGTTCCAGTCACTTCCTGTGGCAGTTTCATCACAGTCTGAGATAATGAGAAGGTCTCTAAATGTCGCATTTCTATTTTTTTTAGTCTTCAACGCTGCATGGTCTTACTTAGATGAGTTGCGAAAAACATAGTTATGTACTATTACATTTTAAAAGTTTAATTTTGTTGCAATGTAGAATATAGGTGACTTTACAAACTTGAGTAACTACAAGAAACAATCGTTGATTTACAGCGCTTATGGCTGCAATACAGCTCAGTCGGTAGTGCTGTTGACTGACCCAGCTCATATTGTTGTCTCCGTAGGTGTCAATTTCTTGAAAGATTTCTTTGCAGCAATTACTCGTGCAGCTAATCTCTTCGTGGATTTGTCTCAAACCTTTGTCCAGGGCTTTAGCGCACGGCGTTTATTTTTGAATGTCGCAGGCTCAAGCCCCGTTGTGATTATTTTCGTTTCTTTTCCGATTGTTGGATCGGTGTCGGTTACATGTAACTGGTCAAGTGCCGCGTTTTGCTCTTTGGCGTCCCGTCGCTGTACAAGATTTTCCTTCAGACCTATACCCTCACATTTTTAGATCAAAGACACCACCCTCCTTACGTTTCGCAAAAATGTTCTTTTTTCAGTCGAGACATGCAGCTTCATGTGACAACATTATCCTCTAAAGTATTTGCTATGCCAATAATAGGTCAAAGCTATAACTGATAGGCACAGTAAAAACAACTTACTGCTCTGGGTTTTAATACGTGGACTACACACACAGCAGTATCAATAGTTCATTAGAATTAATTATATCAGTGGTACCCTTACCTATAGTTTTCAATAGAATAAATTGTGCATAAATGGTCCCTTCAAAACTGCTGCTCCTATCTACTTTGAATTTCCTCTTTATGGGGTACATTAGTTTTGCCCTGAAGGCGTTACAAAGGTGTAAACGATCCATGCAAACAGCTTTTTCAAAATCTCCCCAAAAATTCCTTGTTTCACCTCCTCAGACTACCTAACAACCCCGATTTTCTTAAAAATCGGTCTTCCTCAATAGACGTTCGTTTAAACAATGAAAAGTGAGAAAACATTTCTTTTTTAAAGGCGCGTAAATTGTGACATACACAACACACTGAATGGCGTTAGAATAACAGCTGAATCTGCTATAAGGGTTTTTAGTATCCTCCAAGTCAAGTTGGGGTACGTCCAGTAGATTGGGCAACTTGTGTTTCTAAGACCTAGTGTTTAAAACTGTGCTCTGCTTACTAAACAGTTGAACCAGTGAAAGTGCTCCGAAAGCGGAAAATCACCTTTAGTTATTAATTTTTTTCTGGGTCTTACTTTAATACAATTACATAATTTTCTTAAGTTAAACCCATTCAAAAACTGTTGAGCTTTCTTCGGTGTAACAATTTTACGCGCGATAAATTTTTTTTTTTTAGTGTCGAATTTTAACGCGCACACTGCTTGGTTAATTTCAAAACCATAAGATAAAAATAGGCCTACATCAAAAACTTAAAGGCTTGTAAATTTAACTAACAGCATGTGTTTCGATTTTCTTATGTCTTGTAAAACATGTCTTGACAGAAGTAAAAAAACAAAAAGAGGGGGGTGGGGGGGGGAGTTTACAATAAAACAGTATTCTTTTGATGTCTTAAAACTTATCTCAAAGAATGCAAGAGTTCATTATTATCAGTTACGTTGTTAACTCATCTTTCTGAAAAATAAAAAAAGGTTTTTTTAAATAATTATAAAAAAAGCAGAAAACACAACCCCAACAACCCCAAAGTATAAAGCAACACCCCTTCCCCTTCCCCGCTCCCCAAATTGCCCCAAACAGGAAAGCCATGATCAATTCAGCCAACTTAAGCTTGGATTTGTGCAAAAGAAACAGAAAATGAAGAAAAATGAAGGTAAGAAATCATGAATAATAAAATAGAAGAAATGACTATGATGTACATAATGTACAATGTCTAGATAGATTTACATTCTGTCCCCACTTATTTATAAACAATTTTATCTCTTAAGTAATAAGATCCCCAAAACAATACAAAATGTTGATTGGGTTTGTTTTTCTTTACCCACTCTTAACACCCATAAGTTTAGCAAGGTGCGAAAATATCAGCTAGCCTTTCAGCATTAACCGCCCCACAATACCCATGAATTTCCGGGGTTTGCTGCTAGTTGTATAAATGTTATATTATCTTATTGAATCAAGTGACTTGATCAGCACTTTACGATGCTATGAAATGGTTTAATTTTAAATGAATAGGCGTGTGCTGGCAATTGGGGAATAACGGAGAGTGACAGTGGCAGACAGGCAGTAATAGAGAAACCAAGAGGGACACAGGGGAAAAGAAATAGACAGATATATACAGAGAGAGAAAAGTGGTAGTGACATATAACAAGCGAGAAGCATAATAATGACAGAGCGAGATGGGGGGAGAGGGGAGAGAGAGATAGATAGAGAGAGAGAGAGAGAGAGAGAGAGAGAGAGAGAGAGAGAGAGGGAGAGAGAGAAAGAGACAGAGGTATGTAGAGACAGATACCTAGACACAGAGACTCAGACACACACACACACACATAAAGAAAGAAAGGAAGAGAGAGAGTGTGAGAGCGAGAAAGTGAGAGAGAAAAGATAAAAAGAGGGAGAGAAAGACCGGAGAGGGAGAGAAAGAGACGAGGGAGGGAGTAAGGGAAGTATTGAGGGAGAGAGAGATATTTTGTCAAAGAGTTTGTAAACTTGAGACTGTTTCAATAAGCTATTGCGCGCGTGCTTTGAGTGTTCTTCAAAGATTAAAAAATTTCAATCCCACTGTAATCATTGGTTTGGGTTTCATTTTCAGATGGTCGTTATTCCGAATATGATGGATATCATTCTCATTAAGGTGGGTGCTGTTCCCAGTAAAAAATGAGTGTTGTTCCCAGTAAAAATGGATGTTATTCTCAATAGGATGGACATTTTCATCACTGATGTAGGGGTTATTCTCGGCATAATACTCCACGGTTTGGTTTTATACTCGTGCATAGAAAATGTGTGCAGTAGGTAGATTGATAATTATTACATTATATCCTGCAAGTCACAAGTAATCGAGCAATGCATAATTCATAATAGGGTAAATGATAGTGTCTACGTGCTGATTCAAACTTGTCAGACTAGTTGCTAGAGTAGGTACCAAGCTACACTTTCTATGTATCTGCCAGGTCTCTCAGCTTCCTTTGTAGATCTCCGATCTTACTCTCGGCGTATCTGTCAAATATGTTTTTTTCTCTTATTTCCATCATTCGGCCAATTCTTTTGCCCTTTGCCTACACCTTTTTTCTACCGATTCACAGGTCTGGACGTGTTATATGTATTAAGGGGAGAAGAAAACTTTTCTTATCTATACTCATAAAACCTAAAATAATTATGTTAATGTGGTGAACGGATTAATGATGAACTCAAATGCAGGGAAACAAAAAAGGGGCTGGAAAATTACTGTGAAATGGCATCTTTCTTAAATTTCGCATCGTCTTGGTATATGAGCACACCGTGTAAGAAGTTTCGAAATTAGAAGAGAATGGTTCACGTGAGAGACAGACAGATATACAAACAGAGACAGAGACAGACAGATTGGCGTCCAGAAAGGGAGAGAGAATACACATAACGGCAGACGAGCTAAGGAGAGGGTGAGAGACTGGCCAATAGAGGTCTTATACAAACAAGCAAAGAGTGTAGCATAGGCGTAAAGGGAGGTAAGGAGCGAACGTGAGAAAAAACAGACAAACATAGGACGGATAGACACATGAAGAAAGAAAGAAAGAAAGAAAGAAAGGCAAAATGTTAAAGAGAGAGAGAGAGAGAGAGAGAGAGAGAGAGAGAGAGAGAGAGAGAGAGAGAGAGAGAGACAGGGGGGGATATATAAAGAGAAACGAGGAGAGGGGAGGGGGAGAGAGAGGGAGGGGGGGGGGATATTGAGAAAATAATAAAGAGATTTAGAAATATTGGGAGATATTTGAAGAGAAAGGGGGAGGTTATCCCTTGAGGCAACCTAGGAGACATTAAGCCCGAAAAGATTGAGAAAGATGTATAGTGGAATCGAATCTGGTGTTTCGTTTTGTATCCAATGCAAATTAGATGGGGCGCCGTAACTTTATATCGATGTTAGCGGGAGCAGATGAAAGAATCGATCCGCAAGGCGTTGTTTGTGTGCTTTGTCACGGAATGAGCTCCAAATCATAGATAGAGTGAAAAAAAGAACAGGTTGGGGAAGAAGAAGCACCGCGCAGTGTTAATCAACTCTTGATGGACTGTGTAATCCCGGGTAGTATGGAATATTATGCCACATCCAACGTAGAGTGTGAATCCTGGCATTATTTCACATAACAATTTACTAAACTTCATCCAATGTGGAATCCTAATTGTGGGGCTTAATACCGGGGATTTCGTAAAAAAATGTTTGAACGTTTTGATTGCACCATTCCTTGAAATATTCAGTGGCTGAGGACTCGACTCGGTTTGTTTCCCTTATCCATCTGTACAAAAACAAGCAATCTTTTGTTTAACCTGTCATAGGTTTCCTGAGAAATCCTGCACGCTGTTCGCGACATTCTGTGACTATGGTTTTACTCTTGATGGCTTCCTTCCTTTCTTTCTCCACCTCCCCCTCTGTCTGTCTGTCTGTCTGTCTGTCTGCATGTCTCTCCCCCTCTCTCTCTCTATTTTCTTATTTATCTCCCTCTTTCTTTATCTCTTTTTTCCTTCTTCCTTTGCCTCTCCATCCTGTTCCCCTCAGTCTCATATCCCATCTCCTCCCGTCCGCATTTCTTTTCTATTTGCCCGACATAAAAAATACACAAACGACACTTGGAGGATTGCGCCAGTGACCCACTCAGCTCGGGATCAATTAGGGTCACCGCTGGTGAAGCCCCAAATTAAATCAATACCTTGGGGAGGACAGAAATGAACCTGGGCCATATTTGACAGCGTCCTCTACCCCAGATTACAAAGAAGGGAGTCGTCCAAAATGTCAGAGCGCCGGATTTTCAATCGGTTAGCGCTCTCGGTTGAGAAACATAACTCCGCGGTTTGAATCTCAACAGTTGCTCACTTCTACGTATAGCTTTCTTCTAAAATTATTTCAAAAATTGCGAGAAAAATACCTACTCTGTTCCTGTTCCGTCAAATTTCAATACCTAAATTGCCCTAAACTCGCCGCCATATTGCACCAAACACATTTTTTTCGGAAAGAAACTGTATGCTCTTTGTACACATCCGAAGGGCTGTTTGTGCTTCTGCGAAACTCCATAATCATCCTGTGAACTCAACCGACGGTCCATCTTAAAATGTTTATTTTGAAATATAAGTGTAACACTACCGAAAGGGCAGCGGTAGCAAGCCCCGGGCGATAATCGTATAACTTGTAATTCTTCCTGGAGAGTCTGTGAGCGAACTCTACTCTATGTTATTTGCATTTTTATAGTTGGCTACGATATTATCAAATTATCATCATATTGAGCCACAGTTCTCTCACTCATACAGCTTTGGAGCTCACATTTTGATTGCTTAAAAAATTAACATTCAATTAAATTTGAGTCGCTTGCAGGGGAAGAAAAAAACACAAAAGGAATAAAAGTGAAGAAAAATAAACCATGGAAACACCACCTGAAGGATAGGAGGTTCTATTGAATCGATTTTTTCTGCTATGAACTTGTACAAACATCGGATCAATAACATAATCGATTAAGAGTTGTGGCCTTGCCTCTAGTAACCACTATGTGAGTATTGCGGGGCGGCCGGCCCAAGTATGGTGCCAGTTAATAAGACCATACTAATTGGTGAACATTGGGCCCAACGAGCTGTTTTAAAACTGTATTGACGTCGTCAATAGACTTTTGTAAGCAATTAATTATTTTCTACCACTTCAGCAAAGGTTCATTTATAATTTTATCAACAAAAATTATATCATGAGCCATTTGAAGCAAATCTTTTAAATGTCCACCCTCCCCTTGTCGGTCTGTATGTCTGTCTGTCTGTCTGTCTGTCTGTCTGTCTGTCTGTCTGTCTGTCTGTCTGTCTCTCTCTCTCTCTCTCTCTCTCTCTCTCTCTCTCTCGCTCTCTCTCTCTCTCTGTCGGACTGAGCTTCACCTTGTCAGCCTACTGACAGCTTGTCATTTCCTGGAATTCTCAAACATCTTCCAAAAAGCGGTCCCTGGATACGTCTTTACCTCCTCCCCAAGGCGCCAGCTTCACTAGTTCAGACCGAGTCCGCATCGGGTCTGGGGGCGATCAGGCGCGGCCCGTACTGCCCGGGCCTTCTGGCACTGAGTGCTCATCCTAGCTGAAGTGTCAGTTTCCTCTTTCCGGGAATGAACATTGGCGATCAGGCGCGGCCCGTACTGCCCGGGCCTTCTGGCACTGAGTGCTCATCCTAGCTGAAGTGTCAGTTTCCTCTTTCCGGGAATGAACATTTGTACTTAAAACGGCTATTGGAGGCTCCGGTGGATATTTGGTATACGAGAGAGAGAGAGAGAGAGAGAGAGAGAGAGAGAGAGAGAGAGAGATAGAGACAGACAGACAGACAGACAGACAGACAGACAGACAGACAGACAAACAGACAAATAGAGAGACAGAGAGACAGAAACAGAGACAGAGACAGGGACAGACAGACAGACAGACACAGAAAGACTGAAAGAGAGAGAAAGAGTGAGAGGGTAGGGAGAGGAGATGAAAACTGGATAAAATTATGTTATGAAGAGTGGAGCGTCACAGCAAGATGAGTCGAGGCAGAGAAATAGATCGAAAGAGAGAGAGAGAGAGAAAAACTTCAGAGAGGAATCAAAGCATGTGGAAAAAGCAAGAATGCTGTTTAACAGAAGAAAATCAAACTATGGAATAGACAAGGGTAAAGCAATGAAGAGCGTAAAGAGAAGAGTGGTTTTAACTAGAGCTATAACCTATTTAAATAATGTGAACGATAATTACTCTTCACAACACCGGAGTTTGTTTATTACAATAAAACATAATCAGCTTTACTTTAGTGGTATCTCTTGAAACTAGATCTAGCTCTAAATTCCGCATGTCACTAAGAGTATTATATAATAAAAATAATATTATTTTGTCGAAAAGATCTCTTCTAGGACAAAATATCCTAAGACCCCCAGAGGGGGGGGGGGGTCTTTCGAAAAGTTATCAGTCTTAAGACTATTTCATTCTACAACCTGTTACTCAGAGACAGTAAGAATGTCAGAACTTCTGCCTCAGCCGACTGTACTTACTACACAGACACATACCCAACCAGCAGAGAATGAGGCGGACAAATTGGGACAGAATCCGGAACGTCTGACTTGAAGCCCCACGCTCTACCAATAAGCTGTAACCTCATTGTACGATGTTTAGATCTAAATTATTACGGCGAAATGGTGAATTTACCTTTGGGATACCTTACATTGTTTCAGTCAAAAAAATATTTGCAAAAAAACGTAGTAAAAAAGCTAAAAATAGAATGCATAAGCTACTTTCATATAAGATTTCTCTGGATGCAAAACTGATCAGAAGCGCAACTAACCCAAGGTACCCGAGAGTATGATTAGGAATTAACATCTTTTTAATTTCAGGATATCGGAGTTTCTGGTACATTCAAGACACTTTTTATCAAGTTGTGTTGTTGGTTCTCAATGCCAAAATTAATGTGTGTAGCTTATGCATTCTATTTTTAGCAAACAACATTTTTATGCGTAAAAATGTTGAAACACTAACTTGTGTTTCGCTCAACATAATGTTTACTTGTTTATGGTGTACGGAATTGGTACTGCTTGTAAGAACAATCGATGTTTAGAGCAAATCTTTACATATTTAGTCCATAATTTCAAGATATGAGAGAACATTTTTTTTTCTTAAATCGAAAATAACACACACAAACAAGCAGTGTTAAAAAAGAAATACATGCAAACGCTACTTATGGAAATCAATAGTGTAATTTAATGTTCGCTATTTTTTTTTTTTTGGGGGGGGGGGGGGGGGGTAAAAGCAAAAAAAAAAAAAAATTTGCAAAAAAAAAGAGAAAATATTTTGCAAATATCTTTTTAACCTAACCATTGGCCTGTGTACTAGATGTTGAGCAATCAACAAAAACATTTCTTAGTGAACGATATTTTGCCAGTTATCGTAAAAAATAGTCATTTAAACGTAGTAAAAAAGCTAAAAATAGAATGCATAAGCTACACACATTAATTTTGGCATTGAGAACCAACAACACAACTCGATAAAAAGTGTCTTGAATGTACCAGAAACTCCGATATCCTGAAATTAAAAAGATGTTAATTCCTAATCATACTCTCGGGTACCTTGGGTTAGTTGCGCTTCCAATTTTTTTCCCGTTTAACAATCTGATCAGTTTTGCATCCAGAGAAATCTTATATGAAATGTGATGTCGCAAACCGTTAGACTACTTTGGTAGAAGACATATTCAACAATCAGACACGTATTTTGTAGTAGATCTAAGTAGTTTTCCCCGTTTGCGCGCTTTTTTTTCTCTTTCAAAAAAATAGAACAACATTGTTGCGTCGTTTCGTCAGTCGTTTTTAGGAGCAATCACTTGATAGCCCACTAAATTAAAGCCGTTGACTTCTAAGTTACATTAGTCTTCGTGGAATCACATTCTCTATACGCAGTCGGTGCAGAGCTGAGATTCGAACCGCGGACGTTATGCTCAACAGTCTAGAGCACTGGTCGACCCAGACTGTCTGTGACTGTACACAAAAGTGCGACGAACAGGGACTGAACTATCAATGAAACGAACGACTCATAAAAATTCACCGCACGAGAGAATGAGCCGGATAGCGTCAAGACTAGCGGTCTATAAAACTTTTAGAACCATGCACAGAATGAAAAAAAAGGATTCTGTCAGATGTCATTTTATACTGCATGCCAATGCAGAAGGTCATTATCTTTGAAACACTTAAGAGACAGACATGACGTATTGTGAGCAGGTTCTACTGATGCAGCCTTTGTAATCCGACTTCGTTTTCCCCCGTACTTTATAGACATTATTATTATCATTAGTAGCAGCAGCAATAATCGTAGATGCAGTAGTAGTAGTAGTTGTAGTGATGGTGGTGGTGGTGGTGGTGGTAGTAGTAGTAGTAGTAGTAGTAGTAGTAGTAGTAGTAGTAGTAGTAGTAGTAGTAGTAGTAGTAGTAGTAGAGTGGACCGGAGAGAACTGATCCGACTCCAGCAAGATGATGAAGCCATCAAGAGGATGGGCGACTCTGTTTTGTCTGAAAATCACACGGGAAGAACATCATTCTTCGAAAAAAAGGACGGAATCGTATACAGGGTTTATAATGACGAGACCCGCGAAGGGGTTAATGTACGACAAGTCGTTCTCCCAGAAAGCCTGAGAAAGTACGTAATGTCAGTAGCTCATGATACGATCACCGGAGGTCACCTTGGAATAAAAAAGACCAGAGAGAAGATAATGAGTAACTTCTTCTGGCCTGGCATGTACGAGGACGTGGCCAGATAATGTCAATCGTGCGATATATGTCAGAAGACAGTGAGCAAGGGAACGGTGCAGAAGGCCCCAATGGAGAACATACCAGTGGTGGATGTCCCTTTTAAACGTGTCGCTGTGGATCTAATAGGACCTATAGAACCAGCAAGTGAAGCAGGACACCGATACATTTTGACGCTTGTAGACTATGCAACAAGGTATCCAGAAGCTGTCCCGCTGAGGAGAATCGACACTGAGACAGTAGCTGAGGCGCTCGTGGATATATATAGTCGCCTCGGTGTTCCAGAAGAAATTCTTAGCGATCAGGGAACACAGTTTATATCGGATTGTATGAGGGAAGTATGCAGGCTTCTCGGTGTGACACAATCTACGACTACACCATATCACCCAATGTGTAATGGCCTGGTCGAGAAGTTCAACGGCACGTTAAAGAAGATGTTGAAGAGGCTGTGCAATGAGAAGCCAAAGCAGTGGCACCGATACATCAACGCTCTGCTCTTTGCGTACAGGGAAGTTCCTCAAGAATCGACCCATTTTGCCCCATTCGAGCTGATGTGTGGCAGGACTGTGTAAACTACCGTACATAATCAAAAGGATGGCAGGACTGTGAGAGGACCCATACACATACTACGGAAACTATGGACCCAAGACATTGATGAACCGGAAGTGAAGTCAAGTTATCAATACGTGCTAGATCTACGAGAGCGTCTTACCGACACATTAGAACTAGCTAAGAAGCAGCTTGAATCATCACAGGCGAGGCAAAAGAAACATTTCGACAAGAAAACAAAGTCTAGGTGTTTCCGTCCGGGCGACAAGGTGTTAGTTCTCCTCCCAACCGACACAAATAAGTTGTTGGTACAGTGGAAAGGACCCTATGACATTATCAAGTCAGTCGGTCTTAACGATTACAAGGTCAAGATCAATGGAAAAGAGAAGACTTTGCATGCAAATCTTCTAAAGAGATATCTATCAAGAAACGATGAAACTTGCTCAACAGTACTCGATGTCTCGAGCCACATTCGAGATGATCTCAACGTTCCATCGTGTGTAGCCGTGGTCGAGGACTACGACTACGATGCAGATAATGATCAAAACAATCCGGCCGATGACGAACAAGGCTCCGAAGATCTACCCAAAATTGGCACTTGGGGACAGAAAGAAGATGCTGCGGATGTCAAGTTCGGTGAAGCCCTGACATATGACCAAAATCAGGAAATTCAGATGTTAGTCGAGAAGTTAAGTGATATATTCTCAGATCGACCAGGCGACACTAATCTGGAAGAGCACCGGATCGACCTGACTTCCGAAGTACCTGTACGTCAGACGCCGTATGCTGTACCATTCGCCCTGAGGTCTTCACTCAAGAAAGAGCTACAGCAGATGGAGGACCTAGGGATAATACGGAAGAGCAACTCACCATACGCGTCGCCTGTGGTCGTGGTGAAGAAGAAGGACGGGAGTAATCGCATCTGTATTGATTTCCGTCGCCTCAACAGTATTACAGTCACTGATCCTCAACCAGTTCCTTCGCCAGCCGAATCTTTCCTTGGTATGAGCGAAGACAAGTACTTTTCCAAGCTCGACTTGACCAAGGGTTATCACCAGATACGTGTGAGACCTTCAGATGTCCACAATACTGCTTTCGTGACAATGGGTCAACACTATGAGTTCCTGCGGATGCCGTTTGGGATGGTTAACTCCGGCATGACCATGACAAGAGCAGTGCGACGACTTCTGGAGGGAATGGACAACGTGGTTGATTACATCGATGATCTGCTGGTGCATACCAAGACGTGGGAGGAACACTTGCAAGTCCTGGAGGAACTCTTCAAGAGGTTGAAAGCAGCCAACTTAGTCGCGAGACCGACAAAGTGTGAACTGGGAGCAACGCAGGTCGACTTCCTAGGACACTGCCTTGGACGGGGGACAGTTGGACTTCAGGACTGCAACGTTGAGAAAGTGAAAGACGCCCCCAGACCGACCACCAAGAAAGAGATTAGATCCTTTTTAGGCTTAGTTGGTTATTATCAACCATTCATACCTAACTTTGCTGCTATTGCCGCCCCTCTGTCAGATCTAACTCGTAAAGGTCAACCTAACAAAATTGTGTGGGGAGAGCCTCAGGAGAGAGCCTACGCAACGTTGAAAAAAGCTGTAATTAGCAAACCCATACTGGTGCTCCCTGACGTTAATAAAGAGTTTGTTCTGAGAACAGATGCATCTGATATAGGGTTAGGCGCCACCTTGTTACAGAACAGGGATGGGCACATTTTTCCTGTCGCTTATGCAAGTAGGAAGCTTCTAGATAGGGAGAAGAAATATTCTGTGATGGAGAGAGAATGTCTCGGAATTGTTTGGGGTATAAAGAAATTTGCTTTGTAACTTTATGGTAAGCAGTTCACGCTTCAGACAGACCACCGACCCCTTGAATTTCTAAAGATTTCTAAATTTGATAACCCTCGTATAATGCGTTGGGTATTGGCTATGCAAAGTTTTGTTTTCAGAGTAGAACACATTAAAGGCAAGGATAATGTGGGAGCTGATTTTCTTAGCAGAGTTCCTGTATAATATTTTGAATAAATATTATTAAATGTAATGTTTAGATTGCATTGTTGACATTGTTGTGAAGTGGGCAACTTCTGATATGCCTGTACCTATTGTAATGTTTTATTTTCGAAGTAATACTTTTATTGTTTGAATTGCCAGTATGTAATACTAATCGTAAAGCATGACTGCCGGTACGCCCACTTCAAGTAAAGGTCTCATGATTTATCTACTTTATTGATGATATTTGTATCAAGTGGAAGGCAATATACAATGCTTTGGATGTGAGAATAAATTTTTAGGAAAAATTATTTTAAGTGGGGGGATGTGTAACGCATTGTACTATAAGTTGATCTATTCATTTCCTCACCCTTTTTAGGTGCGTAACTTTTGGGTAGCGGATTGACTAGATGTATGTACATTATCTTGTTTGTTTGCATAACGATTGTATTTCAAGCCAAAGAATTTGATTGTGAGTTTTGCATACTGAACACAGCCCTTCTCGAAACCTCCGGCTAGTTCTAGAATAGTAATCACCTCGTCACCTCTTGTTTACCTTTGTTCTGATTGGTTGTTAATTGCTAAAGAGATGTACCGAGAATATTCTCTTATGATTTACGTAATTCTTGTTCTGGATGATTCGACGAAATTTTGTATAAATAAGAGTCAAGAGTCAACATTTCAAGAGTCAACATTGTTTTCCAGAGTCTACATTGAAACTCCAGTAATTGTACTATTGAGCCGTCCTACAAACATTGTAGAGTATAGCCCTTTTGTCGGATTAAACAGTTTGAAATTGTTACTTGCGGACTTCGGATTTATTTTCTACGGACGAGTCGTGTGATTGGCTGTGAATATTTTTAATACCCCTAGACAAACAGAGCCTAACAGATTACCACCATCACCAGCAAATCTGTTACAGTTCTTCACTACTAGTAGGCCCATATAGCAATAAGCTATTAAGTTCCCCACTAATCGTAAGCAATGAGCTAATGGGTGCCGAAGAGAAGGTACGGGTTCGATTCCCATCCATTTCCTTAGTCTGAATTGGCATTGTCTATTCGCCTTATCTGTTGGCCCTAAGTTAGATCTAGGTGAACAGCTCTTTAGTCTACTTTATGATTAAGGTTGGTGGCTAATTATACCTAATATTGAGTTACATTGATTAAACGTTTGCGCAAAAGTGGAGAGGAGGAGAGAAGAGAGAGAGAGAGATAGAGAGAGAGAGGAGAGAGAGAAATGGAGAGAGAGAGGGATTTAGAGAGGAAGAAGATATTCGTGGGAAAAAATAGCGTGGAAGGAAAAGCGGACGTTTAAGAGGATATAGAAATAGACAAAGATACACAGACGGACAGACACACAACCATTTAGACAAACATGCATACATGCATGCATACAGACAGGCAAACATATTCAAAGACAGGGACAGATAAGAGATGAGAAAAGTTTGAAGTAGCTAGAAAGAGCGAGAGAAGGAAAGAGCCAGAGCCAGGGGTAGAGGGACAGACAGAGAAAGAGACGATGAGGGCAGAAACTGAAAGGAACGTAAAGAAGCTGTATGGTCATTTCTTTAATTTCATTCTGGATGACCCATCCCTCTATGCATTCCCACCATCTACATAGGAAAGCATCTGGTGCAATGTTCAGATGGGGATAATAGCTCTGTCGATAGATTGCTAATGAGACCGACAAGGTACCCGAAGTTCAACCCTCAGCAAGAAAAGCTACGACTTTGTGTTGGATTCCTCGAGTATCTTGTAAGAATTACAATTTTTGAAATCAAAGATTACGTTAAATGGTTAAATGTGTATAGCTTGAAAGAAGAAACAATTGTTACATAGGAAATCTGAGATGTACACAATCCAGCATTACACAAACTAAGTTCTAGTATAAATAAAAAGAAACAATCCAACAAAAATGTTTTTAAATACATTAAAAAACATGGAAAAGACAGACAAAAAAGCACGACAAACAACAACAATTAGTGAAAACAAACAGAGGAGGGAAAAAGAACAAAGAGCCTACACTACACACTTGTCATGTAATTTAAGAGCAAGTTATCTACCGATCCTGTGCAATTGAGCCAAACCCGATTTGTTTTTATTCTCCCTGATGAATTGGCGTTCATTGAGGATAAATCCGTCCATCTGTATCCTCTCATTAGTGGAAATCGATAGCATACCGAGAGGTTTGCCTCCCCTCTCTGGGTTCAAAGCCGTCAGTCTTCTCGTATTTCATCGCTTTTTTTATCAGCCGTTACTTCTTTTATGTTTGTTGTTAGTATTATGCTTTATATATATATATATATACTAGATGAAGCGATAACATAAAACTACCAGCTTGTCTGTCCAGAACACTACCGACCTAATATTTGGCTCTTCAGTACAATTTAACAAATTTATCGGTCCATTCAAACATACAAAATCACAAAATTTGAAGGAGAAAAAAACAGCTGCACTTTGTATAACTCTGGGATACAAAAGCTAATAATTATATTCATTGAAAAAAAAAAACAATCAAAAAAGAGGATGACACAGAAACCGATTTCCTCTATTGCACAGATATTTAAAGAAATCTTCGACAACTGTGCTTTTCCCTGGTTCCCTTCATCACAGAGAAAGATTTAAGTTTTTAAATACATAACTGTTTCTCTTCAATAAGAGGCATAGCTTCATCCCATCGCTGCCCGTATACTATTATTCATTTTTTGTTTTTTGTTTTACGATATAACTACATAATTCCTTCACCACAGTATTAACAAAACAACCACATATTTACACAAACCGCATAATATACTCATGTAACGGATTATTCGTGAACCTTGTGGGTTTCTGAGCGAGCTCTTTAAGGCCCGACTTGTCAAGTCACCAAAAAACTATAATACGTTCTCTGAGGCATGGTATATTACACAGGAAAACAGACAACCTCGCCTATCTAATAATATTAATAACAATAATAATAATAATAATAATAAAAACAATCTTATTATAATGGAGCTAAGCCCGAAATTGATATGGTAAAGGCTTCACAGCGAAGGGACAGAAAATTCGACAAAAATATGTCACAGATTTTCATATATATATATATGTTTGTGTGTGTGTGTGTGTGTGTGTGTGTGTGTGTGTGTGTGAGAAGATAAACAGGAGAGGAGAAGGATGGTTAAAGAGATTCATCTGAAAAAAAAAAGAGAAGGCTAACAAGTATTTCAAGGTAAATGAAATTTGAGATATAAAAATGATTGGAGAAAAAATTGGAGAAGGACGCAGATATAGTATAAGTGAAGGGATCAAGAGATATACAAGTTAATTAAGCCTGTGAAAAATACAATGGTAAGAGAATACGAGATGATAAGGAAAGCATTTAAAAGAAAGACAAGAGTTAAGAGAAGCTTAAGAAAATTAGAGATGTGAAATTGAAAGCGGAAAGAACAGAGGAAAATCAATATAGAGCTGGGCTATGGAAAAGAAAGAGTGGTTTGAATTACTGGGAGCGATATGGCTCAGTCAGTAGTGCGGAGGCTTCTTAACAAATTTACCTGGTTCGGTTCGCCGAGAAGGCCGCCTCGTTAACTAGTGTTGGTCAAGTTTTGGACATCCTGCGCTGGGGTCCCGTCGTGGTATAGGAACCTCCTTGGCAAACTGGGAGACGTTAAACTTGGAGAGGGTTCTTTGAGACTCCTGAAGCAGTTTTTCTGATTAACTCAGTTCGGGCCAGGCATCCGAATACATAAGGTGACGTCACCCAAGCGGCAAATGTGCACCAAGAGTCACAAGTGGGATTTTATTCTATTGGGGGAGTTTGGAATTCAGCCAATTCAAGGACCATTTTTAACATTCATTTGCTGTCCCTTGGTAATTTCTTGTGATGCTTAGTGTTATTTGGTCTGTTGCATGGTATGCTGACTGGTTGACTATTTTTGTTGGTGGGTTGGTTGATTAGCTTTTTTTGTTTCTAATCGTCCAACGTAAGTAAAAAAAAAACACATCTTGAGGAGGGATAAGAGCATCTTTCATGACAAAGATATTTATCTTAATGTTTCAAAAGACTAATAGATGTTTAATAATAGCTGGGAAATATCTGCTACAAAACAGATAGCACAAAAGAGACAAATTTAGAGGCCTATGTATAAAAAAAAAAGATAAAAAAAATATATAGAGGAGAAGAAAGCGCCTTTGAATATGAAAAAAAAATCCAAAAGTCAGCTTAAACGTAACGGGCAACTTGAACTCAAACGCTAACTATATGCACCCCCCCCCCCTCTCTCTCTCTCTTCAATCTCCGCAGATACTACTTAAAATTTTTTGAAAGATCAAGGTTGTTAAAAACTTTGATAGTCAACTTACTTGAAAACTAGACTGTGAGTTGGAAAGCAGGAGCTTTACAGTTTGCACCAACATGTATCTCCATTTGTTGTTAGATGCCTCATGAGAAAGTAGCACAGAAAATAAGGATTTATATAAGCCAGCCGGAGCTAGAACAAGTTCCTCTCCTCCCAGGCGTTCGAACTAATCTTGGATGTAAACACAGAGCTGACTTGGGTATCAACAGGTTCAGGAATAACTGGCGCTGAGTTCGGAGAGCTCGGTAGCGCTAGAGAGAGCAGGGAAGCCACTACATGCACCATCCTGAATTAACTAAACAAGCGGGGTGGGCCAGTGGCAGGAGTTAGGATCAGTGCGCTAGCGCGCAGGGGACCGACAATCCATCAGAAAAGGGGGTTCGCCGCACGCGTAAGCACCAGGGTGCTGTGTGGGGATGCTTCAGCAGACAGATAGTTCACGGACCGTGAGCTGATATTGGGCGGTTGGAAACAAATGAGAAAGGTATCGATACTCTAATCTTTAGATCTGTTGTTGTTGCTGCTGTTAATGTTGATGTTGTCGTCGCCGTCTTTGTTTTTCTTGTTGTCTTTATTAACGCCATATCAGGAAATATAATTGTCTTATTATGATTTAAGCAGAATGGCTTCAGTACAGATAGAAAAAATCAGTGACACGATAACAATAATAACAAAAAAACAAAAAAACAAAAGTGAAAGCCACAACTTACAGCAATACACAATGACAACCAGAACATTATCAAATCAATAACAAAAAACCCCAAAAAAGGTGAAAGCCACAACTTACAGCAATACACAATACCAATCAGATTATTGTCAAAATCAATAACAAAAACCAAAACAAAAGTAAAAGCCACAACTTACAGCAATACACAATGCCAACCAGAACAATACTGACAAAATCAATAACAAAAACCAAAACAAACGTGAAAGCCACAACTTACAGCAATACACAATGCCAACCAGAACAATACTGACAAAATCAATAACAAAAACCAAAACAAAAGTGAAAGCCACAACTTACAGCAATACACAATACTAACCAGATCTATACTGACAAAATCAATGTTGTTACTTAAGTACAGCTGTAACCATAAATAGTCACATTTATGATCTGTTATGTAAAAGATATCTGTTGGATATCTTTGTAAAAGTTGCATACCGTCTATACCTTCGCTCTATTGTCATGAACCAACATTAATGAGAAAACAACAACATGAAATAGCAACAAAAAAGAGCCCTGGAATCAACAGAAAAAAACTACAACAGCACAATAGACATCTCCAATTTTGCCCGAAAGGGAAAAGAGATAGAAGAAAGAAAACAGAAAAGCCTGGCATCCAGCGGAAAAATTATTCAATCGATAGGGCTTCTTTAATTTAGATGTAAAAACATGAAATGCTAGAGGGAGAGAGAGAGAGAGAGAGAGAGAGAGAGAGAGAGAGAGAGAGAGAGGGAGAGATATAGACAGATAGATAAATAGATAGATAGATAGATAGATAGATAGATAGATAGATAGATAGATAGATAGATAGATAGATAGATAGATAAATAGAGAGAGAGAGAGAGAGAGAGAGAGAGAGAGGATGGTGAGAGAGATAGTGTGAGATTAATAAAGAGAATAAGAGACAGAGCGAGAAAGAAAGAGTGACAGAGACAGACAAATATACAGACAAAACACAGACTAACAGACAGACAGAGAGAGAGAGAGACAGGTCGAGAGAGATGCAGAGAAAATAAGGTTTATTGACACATAGAGACATAGTAGGGGTTGGATTTAGTGAGGACGAAAGAGAGAGAGTGAGAGAAAGAGAAAAAGATAGAGAAAGAAATAATTTTGAGAGAGAGTCGAAAGCGTCCAGAGGGGAGATACAGAGAGAGAAACAGACGCATAGCGAGGAAAAAAGCATAGGATATGGAAACGAGAAGAAAGACACACAGGGGGCGAGAGAGAGAGAGAGAGAGAGAGAGAGAGAGAGAGAGAGAGAGAGAGAGAGAGAGAGACAAAGAGAGAGAGAGAGAGAGAAAGAGAGAGAGAGAGAGAGAGAGAGAGAGAGAGAGAGAGAGAGAGAGAGAGAGAGAGAGAGAGAGAGAGGGAGAGAGAGAGAGAGAGAGAGAGAGTGAAACAAATTGAGAGATTGAGGCCAAGAAGCCCTATAGTGGCTCCATCAAGCCACCGTCGCGAGCTGCCCGTGTTTCAATGCTCTCAACGTAAGATTTCCTGACTCACACACTCAACAATTTACGCATGTCTTACTTTCTCATCGCGTTAATTTTCACCTAACTCGCTTTTATCTTTTATTTGTATTTGTGTTTGTGTCTGTGTTGTTTTGTGGTGTTGTTTAATATACTTGTTTTCGTTGTTGGTGTATTTAATGCTTTGAATTGTTTGTTATTTGGAATTTTAAAATAAAGTAAATTTTCAAAAACTCTTCACAAAGATGATCAGCATTAACAGTTGTTGTTGAACTACTGCAATATGTTAGAAAATTTGGTCCCATACATTTTTATTGTAACTATGCTTAAACGCCATAACATAATATTAAACCTTGACCAGATGAAATAGAACTGTACATGTAACAGCATTATATTGTTATCAAACGGTAGTCTTTGGATCCATCTTCCACATAACCTGGTTTTTTGAAGGATTAACAAAAGCCTAGGTCTACAAAATGTTTGTTAGTTAATCATAATGTAGATAACTAGATCTATGTTTGCTAGTTAACAATGTTGTAGATAACTAGATATACAGCATGCTTGTTAGTTAATCATAAATGTAGATACTAGATCCACAGTAACGGTATGTCAGAGGATTTAAAATTATGTGGAAAAGGCAAGGAATCACTTATCTATATATATAAAACAAAATTTAGTGCTCATTGTGGGCTCCCCGCCTCGAATTTTGCCCATATCTGCAGACTTACTCAATCACTTGAAAATTACAAACCATATTTTGTATGAACCACTATACATCATATTAGGGACATGGCTACCATTTTTTTTAAAGCAATGTTTTATTAGACCTTTTGATATTATATAAAAATTCAATGTACCCCTCCCGCAAGGCTAGTCTGTATTATTAGATCAATCGCTTTCCTCTTCCTTTTTGTAAAAGTAGCGCATTCAGGGTAAAAACGGTGTGCACTCACAGAATTACTCCAAATCAAATCCCCTCAACCACAAAGTCACAAATTCAACTTGATCAACCATCCATATCTAGTCCTACTGAAAACAGACAAAGATCTAGTTCTCCAGAACGTAGACCCAGCTTCAAATCTGCTACACCACCACACAAAAAAGCTAGACTCACAATGACTTAGAGCTAGATCTAGATCTACATCACCTCCACCTGACATTTAGTTTAGTCAGGCAGCTTCTACAGTTAGACGTCCAACTGCCCCAAACAATGACAATACAGCACTTGATCAATCATTCACCATTAGGCCTACTGATACTGATCGAAATCTAGATCAAGCACAAAGTGAAAACAGACAAAGATATTGATCTCCACAACGTAGACCTAGCTTTCAATCTGCTGCACCAACACAAGAAGCAGATAGGCCCACACGGATAAGATCTACATAGCATCATCGATGATAGCATCATCGATGGACTTCGTCCAGATGCCATTTTCTACCTCCAAGATATTTTGCACACTCATAACAAGTATGTACAACAGCTGAAATCAGCATATGAGTTTGCAGAGGGCCAATTTCCATCCTACAAATACGTCTTCAATGACATGCGAGACCAATAGATGAGCATGAACGAAGGTATAATGCAGAGAGAGAGAGAGAGAGAGAGAGAGAGAGAGAGAGAGAGAGAGAGAGAGAGAGAGAGGGGGGGGGGCAGAAAATATATTTAGAAACAAACAAGACTAGTAAAGGAAAATAAGGGAATAAGCGAAGAATATACGGAAAGTCAAATAAAGGGACCTAGGAAGAAATAATGATTTGAGCGAAATGGAGCAAATCTTTATCTCTAGCTTTAAAAGGAAAACCCATTCTAAATTTGTATGTCTTCTCTATGAATCGTATTGTATTATTATTCCAATGACGTCAGCGGGTAAGGGCGGTAATAAAATTGTGTATAGAGTTTCAATGCGTCATAGAATCTGGATTGAACCTTTCTATCCAAAGAAGCTATAACAATTATCTTTAAAAGGAGCTAATAAAATACTTTGCACTTTGTAAAGTGTTGCTATTCGTTAGTGAAGCTGTTTTTTGGTTGTTTTTTTTGTTTTTTGTTTATCAACATCGACATAAGCATTACCATCAGTTTCATCATGATCATAATCGCTGCTGCTACTACTACTACTACTACTACTACTACTACTACTACTACTACTACTACTACTACTACTACTACTACTACTACTACTACTACTACTACTACTACTACTACTACTACTACTACTACTACTACTACTACTACTACTACTACTAATGTATCCAAAAAGGAAACAAGAGCACAACACTTAAGAGTACATCTACTCAGTTGCTAAGGACCTAACAGAAGATTCACGTGCGCAAGAAATAGGAATAATATGATAATAAATAGAAGAATACGCACAACTTAGCAACTGAGGGACACAATAAATCAAACACAACTAGAAATTATAGAGAAAATACATGTAAACGTTTCGCCTTTATTAATGGCTTTGTCAATACCCTCGTTCCATGCACAAAAGTAACGTTTGTCCAAGGAGTTTTTTCTTTCTACCTTTCTGTAATTTTATCAATTAAAACACACACACACACACACGAAAATTGCACACGTTGAAATCACATGCGCAATTTTGTGAGTTCTGGTGTATTGACAAAGTCTTTTAGTAGCTTTAACAAAGGTAACATTTTCTTCTCTTTTTTTTCCAAACCATAAATGAAGTTCCGTTTATTTCCTTAAAATGTATTTGTGCTTTTGGTTGTGTTATACACCGCACGATATACTCCCTACAACATTTGGTGAAAGATCCCAAAATATGCGTTGACATATTTTTGAGGTGGAATGAGACTGACTGTCATTGCTCAAAACTCACAATTTCTGTCATTTGTGGCGGGTGTCGAGTTAATATAAACTTAACAGGTGAATGTTAAAATATACCTTCTTCTCATCATAAAGCAATTGTCTTAAATCTCGCATCGGTATCACTATAGTTTCATGTACTCTGTAGACCAATAGCAATGTCATGAGCTGTGGGTTATGAGTGGGAATCCACGTAGACAAAGCAGAAACTTGGACAATGTTACAGACAAAATATGTGTACTGTAACATTATTGCATTGTTTAACCTATTTCTTTCCTCATCTCTTGCTCAGTCAATCTCTGTCTATTTCTGTCTGTTTCTATCTATCTATCTATCTATCTATCTATCTATCTATCTATCTATCTATCTATCTATCCATCCATCTATCTATCTATCTATCTATCTATCTATCTATCTATCTATCTATCTATCTATCTATCTATCTATCTATCTATCTATCTATCTATCTATCTATCTATCTATCTATCTATCTATCTATCTATCTATCTATCTATCTATCTGACTATCGATATATTTATCTCAGGTCATCATAATCATCTTTTTGTTTCGTCGCCCACTCAATCTTCCCATCGCTACACTGTTTCTCTGTATCATTAACACAATCATGAAGACCACCAACGACCCATTCTAACAGCCCAGAGAAGGGAGGTCAAGGGCCTAATCTCCTATGAATATCCTTGTCCAGGTTTCGTTACCTTATCGATCCATTGGGATGTTCAGCAGAGGGGACGGGAAGATTGGTTGTGGAGAGGGTCCATTGCGAAAATGCCAAATCTTTGCATTTCGAGTGAGATAATGGGGGCGAACTGGCTCAAGCGGTAGAACGTTGGTATCCAGATCGGGAGGTCCGTGGTGCGAATTCCACGATCGGCAGATTTATTAGTCCAATTTCGTCCACTATAACTAGTTGGGTCGGTGTCGGTATAATGTGACACGGCGTGAGGTAGTTCAGTGGGCAGAGCTCTGGACCACGGAAAAACAACATGCAGAATCACTATTCACAAAGAAGTTATCACTCATGTTTCATAGAGATTATATCAAAGACAATCACAATTCACAGAGAAGATATAGTAGAAAATTACAATTCACAGAAAAAATATCATGGGGAATAACAATTCACAGAAAAGATGTCATAGAAAATTAGTATTTACAGAGACGATATTACAGAAAATCACAATCCACAGAGAAAATATCATAGGGAATTACAATGCTCGGAGAATCACATTTCACATGAAAGAATGCCAGGTATGATCACAATCTGCAGATAAGCACATATCATATATTATTATATTGAAGTGGCGGGCATGAAGTTTAAGATACGATAAGATAAACTTTATTGAACCTCAAGGGAAATTTGTTGGGATTAACAGTGCGACATTACATGTTATGAGCATAGCTCTCTTTCTCCGCCTCTCTCTCTCTCTCTCTCTCTCTCTCTCTCTCTGTCTCTCTCTCTCTCTCTCTCTCTCTCAATCAACATCGACATAAGCATTATCATCAGTTTCATCATGATCATAATCGCTGCTGCTACTGCTACTACTACTACTACTACTACTACTACTACTACTACTACTACTACTACTACTACTACTACTACTACTACTACTACTACTACTACTACTACTACTACTACTACTACTACTACTACTACTACTACTACTACTACTACTACTACTACTACTACTACTACTACTACTACTACTACTATATAAATGTATCCAAAAAGGAAACAAAAGCACAACACTTAAGAGTACATCTACTCAGTTGCTAAGGACCTAACAGTAGATTCACGTGCGCAAGAAATAGGAATAATATGATAATAAATAGAAGAATACGCACAACTTAGCAACTGAGGGACACAATAAATCAAACACAACTAGAAATTATAGAGAAAATACATGAAAACGTTTCGCCTTTATTAATGGCTTTGTCAATACTAAAAACAAAGCGGAGAAACAGTCTATTTAAATAAGCATGCTAACAGTAGTATATCCCTGGCTCNATCGCTCTGTTTCTCTNCCTTANCAAGTATGAAAATATACTTTCTTCTCATCATAAAGCAATTGTCTTAAATCTCGCATCGGTATCACTATAGTTTCATGTACTCTGTAGACCAATAGCAATGTCATGAGCTGTGGGTTATGAGTGGGAATCCACGTAGACAAAGCAGAAACTTGGACAATGTTACAGACAAAATATGTGTACTGTAACATTATTGCATTGTTTAACCTATTTCTTTCCTCATCTCTTGCTCAGTCAATCTCTGTCTATTTCTGTCTGTTTCTATCTATCTATCTATCTATCTATCTATCTATCTATCTGTCTATCTATCTATCTATCTATCTATCTATCTATCTATCTATCTATCTATCTATCTATCTATCTATCTATCTATCTATCTATCTATCTATCTATCTATCTATCTATCTATCTATCTATCTATCTATCTATCTATCTATCTATCTATCTGTCGATATATTTATCTCAGGTCATCATAATCATCTTTTTGTTTCGTCCCCCACTCAATCTTCCCATCGCTACACTGTTTCTCTGTATCATTAACATACGATTTTGCTGCCAATCATGAAGACCACCAACGACCCATTCTAACAGCCCAGAGAAGGGAGGTCAAGGGCCTAATCTCCTATGAATACCCCTGTCCAGGTTTCGTTACCTTATCGATCCATTGGGATGTTCAGCAGAGGGGACGGGAAGATTGGTTGTGGAGAGGGTCCATTGCGAAAATGCCAAATCTTTGCATTTCGAGTGAGATAATGGGGGCGAACTGGCTCAAGCGGTAGAACGTTGGTATCCAGATCGGGAGGTCCGTGGTGCGAATTCCACGATCGGCAGATTTATTAGTCCAATTTCGTCCACTATAACTAGTTGGGTCGGTGTCGGTATAATGTGACACGGCGTGAGGTAGTTCAGTGGGCAGAGCTCTGGACCACGGAAAAACAACATGCAGAATCACTATTCACAAAGAAGTTATCACTCATGTTTCATAGAGATTATATCAAAGACAATCACAATTCACAGAGAAGATATAGTAGAAAATTACAATTCACAGAAAAAATATCATGGGGAATAACAATTCACAGAAAAGATGTCATAGAAAATTAGTATTTACAGAGACGATATTACAGAAAATCACAATCCACAGAGAAAATATCATAGGGAATTACAATGCTCGGAGAATCACATTTCACATGAAAGAATGCCAGGTATGATCACAATCTGCAGATAAGCACATATCATATATTATTATATTGAAGTGGCGGGCATGAAGTTTAAGATACGATAAGATAAACTTTATTGAACCTCAAGGGAAATTTGTTGGGATTAACAGTACATTGGCCAAGCAGTGCGACATTACATGTTATGAGCATAGCTCTCTTACTCCGCCTCTCTCTCTCTCTCTCTCTCTCTCTCTCTCTCTCTCTCTCTCTCTCTCTCTCTCTCTCTCTCTCTCTCTCTCTCTCTCTCTCTCTCTCTCTCTCTCTCTCTCTCTCTCTCTCTCTCTCTCTCTCTCTCTCTCTCTGCCCCAACCCCCTTTCTCCGTTCGATTCACAGTTTTTGTTATTTGAGAAGTAAAGGCAGTTGAAGGCATGTTTATATTTGGTGCATGGTGCATATCAGATCTAGTTATCAACAATCTAAAAGAATATGGGACAAAAGTGTTCCTCTAACTCTCCGTTCTTGTTGCAGCTTGTAAGATTTCTTGCTTCGAGCGGAGCGCACAAATTATTTATTGAGTGGGTGTTTGGCGTTACCCAAAATGGACTTCTGTTTGCGTAAACAAGCTTTAGAATGAATAGTTTCTACATTTTCCAACTCACATTTGATTGTTTTTCCTTCCTTTTATTATGAACTACCTCCTGCTTTTAACGCCGCACCCCAGCAGCTGATTCTATTTCTCGCATTCCATAGAATGTGTTGTCCAGTTTGATGTAGTTTTTGCTGTGTTCGAAATTCTAAGATCCATGAAATGAGATTTTTGTTATGGTTCAGGGAAATTAATTTTTGAACCATGATGTGTAGTTGTATACTCCCGAATGCTGATGAAAAATCTATAAACAGAACACGCACGTGTGTCTGTGCTTTTCTAGGTGTTTTATGGCATTGTTCACAGCAACTGGATCTGTGTCTCCAACACTACAGTTGGTCTTGTAAACGGATTAAAATGGATCACGATGGCTCTAAACTTTTTTTTATATTTTTAGGAGACATTTCTCAAAACACTAAATAACAATAGAAGTTAAGGTCATAGGTCTGCGATCGTTCATGCTTTTGTACATGTCTTTTTTTGGTGCGGGGTGATCTCGAATGTCTTCCACTTGCGACTGGCGGAGCGAGGCGTTGAGTAGAGAGCTGAACACGTCTGACAGATCATTAGAACAATGTTTTAGCGTGTTGCCAGTAATTTTGTCCAGGCCCTTAGATTTGTGTACACTCACACGCTGAAATACTTGACGCACGTCTTCTTCTTCCACTTTCAGGATTTGGTCATCATTTACACTGAATGTGCTCTTAAGTTTAAGCAGTGCAGGAGAAAATATCATTTGTCGAAACGGCTATAAAAATCATTTAGTTTGTGTATTGCGCTTCATTTGTAATCAAATCAATTTAATAATATTTAATCAATGCCGTAAGCAGACCGAAAATACCAAATAAACGTTACGCCAGTTCTCATGAACCTAGATGCCAATTTTCTTTTAATTAAATCAATCCATTGTCAAACAAAAGTTGAAAAAAAATGCTACCAAAATAATTGCAATCCCGTTTACACGGTAATTCAAGAAAGGAAATTCTTTTTAAAAAAAGAACTACTTTTTACCGTCCTACCCTCTGGTCTTCTTCTTAAAATACTTTTTCTAATCAAGAAAAGATGTTTTATTGGGAAATAATTTGTGGTAAAGAGATAATCCAACCCCCCCCCCCCCCCCCCCCCCAACAATATTAATCCCACTAATACTGATAACCTTACCAAGTTTGCGCAAGAATGTTTAAATTCTGTGAGTTTTGCTCAGGGAATGGCTATACATGTATTAATTAACGGTTTTGTACCGCATGATGGCGTTCTTCCGTCCTGTACGTAACGCAGCGGAGCGGCTGAAGCTCTGGAATCTAACAGGGAGGGTGGAAAACCTAGTGCAGTGACTGACTTTATAGCCTTCCAATCTTATCTGTTTACATTCCGCTCCTGTTGTGGCTCTCTCTCCTGTATGGCCCTCTGCAGGTGTAGATTCGTGTGATTCGACTATGCACAGCTTTGTATTCTCTTTTCTATCTTTTTCTGTCTGTTTGTTTGCCTCTCTGTATCTTTTTTGTGAGTGTGTGTCTCTCTTTATCTGTTTATTTTTATGTCTATCTATTTCTCTTTGTATGTCTGTGTGTCTTTTCTCTTGTCTGTATGTTTCCCTGTCACTGTGTGTGTCTCTCTCTCTCTTTCTCTATATCGATCTGGTTGGCTGGCTGATCGTGTTTCTCTTTCTGTTTGTCTGTCTGCCCGTATTCTCTCTCTCTATCTCTCACCTTATTTCTCTGTCTGTCTCTCTCTCTCTCCCCCCCCTCTCTCTCTCTCTCTCTCTCTCTCCTTATCTTTGTATGTCTGTGTGTCTTTTCTCTTGTCTGTATGTTTCCCTGTCACTGTGTGTGTCTCTCTCTCTCTTTCTCTATATCGATCTGGTTGGCTGGCTGATCGTGTTTCTCTTTCTGTTTGTCTGTCTGCCCGTATTCTCTCTCTCTCTATCTCTCACCTTATTTCTCTGTCTGTCTGTCTCTCTCTCCCCCCCCTCTCTCTCTCTCTCTCTCTCTCTCCTTATTTCACTGTCTGTCTGTCTGTCTCTCTTTCTCTCTCTCTCTCTCTCTCTCTCTCTCTCTCTCTCTCTCTCTCTCTCTCTCTCTCTTTCTCTCTCTCCCTCTCTCTCTCTCTCTCTCTCTCTCTCTCTCTCTCTCTCTCTCTCTCTCTCCCTCTCTCTCTTCCTCTCTCTCTCTCTCTCTCTCTCTCTCTCTCTCTCTCTCTCTCCCCCCTCCCCGCCAATTTGTAGTTTCTCAACTTTGAGTTGCTCTTCTAGAAATAGATGAGTGATTAGTTTCTTGAAATGTGACCTTTACAACCGATCTAATGAAATAATATCTTCAGCTTTTTTTAACCCCTTCCTGGCGGAGGTATTTCAATCGCCATGAAGAGCCGCACTCGAAACCTGGAGAGTGGTATGATACGTTCATTTTCAACATAGCTGAATTCAACAATGCGATCGGGTTTTTAATTGCTTTGCATTCAGTGCCTCTTTTACGCAGTCAAAAACACGACATACATTGTGCTTTTATGCCTCATGGGGATTGGCGAAATGGGCGGACGTGCAATGTACGTGGGCTAGGCATAACTACTGTCACGAAAAAATCGGACGTACGGCGTATGATGTATGGCACTTAAGAGAGAGAAGATAAGATAAGATAAGATAATCTTTATTTGTCCCTTTGCGGGAAAATCGATTTGGACATGTTAAAAGTATTTTACACATAATAATGATAATAAAAATAAACATGGATTCACAAAAAAAATGAAAACAATACTATTTTTAGGAAAACTAAAATCGATACACATTTTTGGAGAAACATTTTACATTACATAATATGAGTGATGGCTCTTTAGTGCATACTGTAGAGACAAATATTAAGTTTAACCAAAAAGAATTTAAGCATATAGGAAAACGTGAACTTTTTCTTTTACCGCCATTCACTCTTTTCCCCCACTATACTTACACACACATATACACACACACACACAGTTACAAGCTCGCATTAACACAATTGTTTCATGATGAGCTCCTCATTTGCCGTGAGCCTGATGGTACAAATGAGTTATTGTAGCGGTCGGTTCTAGCTTTAGGTTGAATCATGCGACCGCTGCGTGTGGAAAACATAAACTCCTAGTTTAGCGGATGCTCGATATCTTTGGTTACATCTAGACATTTTTTCAACAGTGGCCTCTTATAAATATCAGGGAAAAGTGGTAGGTCCAGTTTAATTATTTTACCCGCTCTTTTGATCAAGCTATCTATTCTAAACTTATCGTTTGAAAGAGCTGAACCTCCCCAACAAGTGATGCCAAAACAAATAATGCTTTCTATGGTTGCATTGTCATAATAGTTTTATTAACATTAAAGGAATTGAGTTTTCTTAAAAAGTACAGCCTTTGGTTTACCTTTTTACATAAATGATCAATGTGAACATTCCAGTTTAATTTGGAATCTATTGTCAAGCCTAAATATGTGTAGCTGTCGACAATTGTAACAGTCCTGTCTTCAATCGAGAGAGGAATCACTATATCTTTCTTTATCCTAAAATCAAAAACAATTTCTTTTGTCTTATCTACATTTAGTGTCAGAAAGTTATCTTTACACCAGTCATAGAATTTTTTACCTCGGCTTTATAACCGTCCTCTGAGGTGCTTAAAAGGCCTTGTAGAGTTGTGTCATCGGCAAATTTAATAAGACGAGTGTTTACTTCAGTGGCCCTATAATCATTAGTAGGGAAGCCGGGGTGAAAAGTCACAGGGGTGAAAAGTCTCGTCTTAATTGTTTCGTTTTGTGTGCATCCAGTTCACCATTTTAGTCATCCAATCCAATAAAATGGTTCTAGTTTTTGTTTGACAGGAAGAGGAAGCCAAAACTTCAATTAGCTTTTGAGAAATAAAGCAGGCCTACCAAAAGTAAACAAGAAAGTGACATTTTTCGAACCAGAAGATCTGTAAGTACTCTTTCAAATTAAAAAAATTCTTATATTTAAATGAATTGATTGCACTAATGCCTTTTAATTATTCACTGTATAAAAGCCATTTTGCTTGAAATGATATACTTTATTAGTTGTGTTTTGGTTTTAACCAACTCCCCCTCCTGGGTCAAAAGTCTCAACTGCTGGGGTCAAAAGTCACAGTGTGACTTTTCACCCCTGTTATTTGATGGGTATTCAGATTGACTATAAACTTATTTATAATGACTCAAACCGGTTATTAATATGTTTTTGTGGTGTCTTAACAATATCTAGAATCCTTTAAACTAGCCTAGTCTTGTTTTAAGTTTAATTTAGCTACACTTTTGTTAGACTTATTATTAATTCGTTTTTCCCTGCCCCTTTCTATTTTTTACATCCACAGAAAGAGGCATCATGGTGCGGAACTATGTAAAGAAAACCGACAGAGGGACTTTCTCCAGAGAGATCATGCGTACTGCAAAGCCCAACAAAGAACTTCCAGTCTTGTTAATACTTGACAACCACGCTTCACACTGCAGCACTCAAGTTATTGATTTCGCTCGGGAGAACCACATCACTCTCTTGTCATTTCCACCACACTGTTCACACGAAATGCAGCCATTGGACAAGACAGTGTATGGCCCATTCCAGAAATTCTATGACAATGCTGTAGATCTGTGGGTCAGAAAGCCAGAGAATGTAGGTAAACAAATGTCTATCCACTCTGTGCCACAAATGGTTAGCTACGCCTACCCCAAAGCATTCACAATTGCCAACATCACATCTGGATTTCGGGCGACTGGGATTTTTCCCATGGATCCAAATATCTTTCCTGAGGACCGGTTCTTGCCATCATATTCCACAGATCGACCAGCTCCCTCCAACCCCAGCGCCTCAGTTACGACAACGCCACCAAACGACCACCCACCTGCAATCATCCTATCATCGTCGATTCCACCTTCTTCAACTTTGTCAAATGGACAACCGTCTACGCCAAACAACAAGATCCACTCAACGTTGGTATCGCCAAAAGACATTCGTCCTTTGCAAAAAGTCGGTGAAAGAAAAGCAGGTGCACGGAAGCGCAAAGTGAGTGAGTGTACACACCAGTATGTTTTCCGCGTGTATTTTCGATGTGTATATTTTATTTTCTGTTCACACCACTCTGCGCAGCCAATTTGCATGTGTATATCAGAGTCAAAAATACACAAGCGTCCAGAGCATTCAGACGATGTGTATTTTTCACTCTGTTTTCGGCATGCACCAAACCAGAGTGTTCACACCAGTCTGTTTCGCATGTGTATGTTTGACTCTGATATACACATGCAATCAAGGGGTCACTGCGCATGCGTGAACCCTAGTGACCCGCGGTCTTCAAAACAAACACATAAATGGCGACTGCAGAAGCCTTTATATAATGTCTGGAGGAACGACCAATTTTATATGATATAAAAAATCCAGGCTATTAAAAAATTCTGTTTGCTCTTTTTCCGTTTTGCTGGGAGAGATTGTAAGAGCAGAAAACAATTGCATCTTCCTCTTCACTGGTACTCCATTGTTCTTCTTCGCTAGCAGACGTAGATCTAGGTTTCTGGTCTTCATTGTATGCCGCCATTTCGATCGATGCCGTCAAACAAACAAGATCACGTGACAGTCGATGCGCATCGCATCAAAATATACACTCGGAAAATACACAACGTCTGAACACTCTTAAAAAACAGAGTGCAAACTACACATGCGTTTGCTTGTGTATATTTGACTCTGCGAAAAGTACACGCCGTCTGAACAGAAATAATTCCAAGGACATACGCATGGAAAAAATCCTTCGTCTGTACAGTCCCAAAGCAGTCAAATCGACAATTCTGACCCTGACACCGGAGAAACGACCACAGTGTTCATATTCACTGTCTGCGGCATCATCATTGAAACCAGCAGTGTTAACCTACGATTCGGACAGTGATGATGATGCAAACGCCAGATAAGAACAGATTCTTCATGATGACGATGATGTGTCTGTTGATGAGATTGTAGATCATGAGGACTTTGATGATTTGGCACAGCTTTCCACATGTCTTTCAGACGAGGAGGTTAGGAGTCTAATTGTGGGAGACTTTGTTTTTTTAGAATTTAAAGGGAACAGATCGCAAATGTATTACTATACCGGGATGTTTGCAAAAGAAGTTGATGAAGAAGGAGATTTAGAGGTGGAGTTTTTTTTAAAGAAGTGAAAAAGTAAGAGACAAGTTTGTTAGCTACCCAAACAAGGATGGAACATGTTCTGTGGCAAAAAATCAAATCATTGCAAAACTGACTAAATGTGACATCCCCGGAACCAAGAGAATGAAAGAGGGACATGTGTTTAAAGAGTCCATTGTTAAGTATGCAAATTAAGACAATTCATTTTCAGTGCTTTTAAAGACATCAACAAATTATCACCATGAATTGTTCTTCCCATCCCCATGAATAATTAACTATCAATATCATTATCATTGTTTTTATGCCTAGTTATATTAGTCTTCACCACCATCATCACCATCGTAATCTCATCACCATAAATAATAATGCTATCATTCATCATCAACTCCTCACCATCATGAATTTATCTTCTCATCCTCATAAATAATCACATATCCTCTGTTTTTATGCCTAGTCATCTTCACCATCACCGTCCTTGTTATCATTATTGACATTATTAGAGCGTCTTCACCATCATTGTCATTGTTATCATCAATTTTGTCACCATCGTTTTATCTGTGTCATTTCATTGTACAAAAAATGAAAGTCTGTTGAATTTGAATGGTGTATTGTTGTGGTTTTTATAAAATAAAAGTATTTTGAACTTATTATTTTCTATTGTTTCTTTCTGTGCATGAATGTACATTTGTATCATCATCATCACCACCACAAATACCATTGTCACTATCTTCATCAGCAAAAATGTCGTCATCTTCAACACTTCTAATATTAACCAACGCCATCAGTATCAACATTATGAATAACAATGTCATCAACAACATCACCACCATCCTCCACCTGATGGAACACCTATACACTTTTGAGACTTTTGACCCAGGCCCGGGGCACAAAGTCACAAGCTGACTTACGTCAGTGAAGCATGATTTTTTGTATGCAAATTTTACATTGGGCTGCTGACAGCATGAACCATGTTAGACAAAGATCACATCTAAAATTACCTCAAAAAACGAAGTTTGAATCTTCTTTACCACAAGAGCTATGCGTCTAAATGTGAGTTTTGTGACTTTGTACCCCGGCTTCCCATAGATAGAATATAAAATTGGAGATAAAACACAACCTTGAGGAGCACCCGTGTTAGTTACTATCTTTTTGGAGTATGTTTCATTGATATTTACAAACTGGGGTCTGTTTGTGAGGAACTCCACAGAATAGTACTGGTGTTAATTTTTAAAGTTAATAATTTTTCCACTAATAAATGGGCTTGGATGGTGTTAAAAGCAGATGAAAAGTCTATGAAGAGAACTCTTGCATATGTTTTAGGGGTTTCAAGATGTTTCAAGATGTTATTGATAAAAAAAGGGACAGACAGACAGACAGGCAGACATACACGCAAAGAGACAGACAGGCAGACAGAGACACAGGCAGGGACATCCAGTGAGACAGACCTGCCGTATAAGAACCTTCAGGCGAACCTAGTAGACTTTTAATTCAGAGAGAAGTGGATAATCAGAAATAGAGAGAGAGAGAGAGAGAGAGAGAGAGAGAGAGAGAGAGGAGAGACAAACTGAAAGACACACTCACACAGGCATAGAGCAAGAGACTGATACTGATAAAGACAGAGGGTAGGTAGCGAGGGGAAAACAGACAAATTGAGTGAAGATGTAAAGCAGAGAGCCACAGAGCTCACACTTGTCAGCAGGGGACCCAAGACCAGTCGGCCGCTCTCATGGGCTAATCTAATTTATCAAACGGCCAGAACTGGGGCGGTAAACTTATTGCCAGGGAGGCTTAAAGTATAGAGGGGATAGGGGATATATAGGAAGTAGAATGATAGAGGAGGGCAGAAGAGGGGGTGGGGAGGTGGGTGACCTGTTAGATACAACTACATAAATAATACACGTGTATATATCTACATACATAGAGAGAGAGGCAGAGAGAGAGAGAGAGAGAGAGAGAGAGAGAGAGAGAGAGAGAGAGAGAGAGAGAGATTACAGTCTGAAAAATTGGACAAGGATAAGTGTGCGAGGAAAATTATAGGATTTTTTTAGGAGAAAGCTGTCAAGGCAAAATGACATTTTCACATACAAAAAATTTTGTTTATCGTTGCCAACGCAAATATTTGTGAGGGATGAAGTTGTTGAATTTGTACACGCCTGGGAGATAAAATTAAAATACGAGTAGATCGCGTTGCTTTGGCCTTAAATGATTGTTCAAATGGAAAGGTCGGAATGAGGAGGAATGAGCGGCAGTAAGTAAATCGATAGAGGAAATTAGTCGTGCACCAGGATAGGACAATTGTGTGACTGAGTTATACACACAACTGTACTTACACAGTTGTGTGTATTACTAACATATTTACGCAATGTATGTATCTTATATCTTATTGCAGAAATTGGGTTGAAAAGATGAAAGTTGGATGAAATAAGTGAGAATGATAGATAGATAGATAGATAGATAGATAGATAGATAGATAGATAGATAGATAGATAGATAGATAGATAGATAGATAGATAGATACATAGATATTAGGTCTCTTGCTCTCTGTTTGATTGTCTGTCTGTCTTGGTGACTCTCTCTCTCTCTTTCTCTCTCTCCCTCTCTCTCTCTCTGTCTCTCTCTCTCTCTCTCCCTCTCTCTCTCTCTCTCTCTCTCTTCTCTCTCTCTCTCTCTCTCTTTCTATCTCTCTCTCTTTCTACTATCTCTCTCTGTTTCTCCCTTTATATCTATCTATCTATCTTGGTTAAGAGAGATTGAAATTTACTCACAGAATCACGGACAAAGAGATGTGTCCATGTTTCAATTGCTTACAAGCTGCGGTACCCGCTCATACGAACAGGTTTAATACTGTGTAATTGTCTGTAATCTGATTCTTTTCTCTTCTTTTTTTTAAATTTCTTTCTTTCTTTCTCTCTCTCTCTTTTTCCTTCTTTTTACATTATTCTCTTTATATTTTCCTCCTTTAAAAAAGTTCATAATTATTACTTTTGTTCTTTCTTTTTTCATTTTTTACTCTCTCTCTCTCTCTCTCTCTCTCTCTCTCTCTCTCTCTCTTTCTCTTCTTTTTTTCTTTCGATTATAATATATCTAGACAGCTACGCTACTACTGCTGCTAATGCTGGACAGATTTTACCCCTTGAAGCACATGATTTTTACGTCTGGCAATTTTATGTGCTGCCACGCATGAGACAGGGCGGGGAAACCATAACTCCTGTCTCAGCCGGTCACATTATACTGACAGTTACAGGGGACTAAAATCGAAAAAAAAAAAAAAAAAAAAAAGCTGCAGATCGTGGGATTCGTACCCCGCACCTCCTGATCTGAAGACCAATGCTCTACCACGTGAGCTAATTTGCTCTCCCTGTAAGAGCTGTGCAAATGGAGCCAATTACAAAATTAAGAATTTGATATTAGATCTAGAATCTAGATCTATAAAAACCCTTTTCTTTAGTTAACCCTAGATTGTAGATCTGGAAAGATTGCTCAAGTAAGCCAAGATTTAAGATTTAGATAGATTGCTTAAGTAAACCTAGATTCTAGATCTAGATAGATTGCTGAAGTCTATCTGTAGATGCAGTGCATTAGAACATTCGGTAGTCTATGACGCTTACTAACCTAGATCTAGATCTAGTTTTTATAAAAGACGATTTGTAATCTAAAGGCGAACTAATTTTATTTTTAATTATAAAAAAGTTATGAAAAAATAAATCAATAAAAAAGGAACAGGTAAAAACCCAAAATATTTAATTTAATGCATTTCTACGTCCCCTTAGTTCCACCTAACTACTACACTAAGACAGCGATACTTGTTGTGACTCGAACACGACGATATCAATCACATCTTTATATGTTGCACTATACACAAGATCTTTTGAAAATTAAAGGCTCTCTGTTTGTATAGTTAATCGGCTAAGTGACTATTTAAACAACAATAATGTAAAGTATCAATTAATTTCAAAGCTGCATTTAGTCTTGTAATGAAAAAAACGAAAACGATCCTAGAGCACAAGTTGAGATTAAAAATGTTGAGTATTCTTACCCTATAGGAATCGAAGAAGAGACAGAGCAACAACGCATAACTTGGTATGACTAAAAAAAACAGTTTAAACACAACATCACATATCGATATGCTACACCCAATAGGACAAAAGCGACAATGGTGAATTGCCGCAGAGAAAGCCAAAGCTGACAGATTCGTCCACATTGTTAGCGAAAGGTTCAACATCAAGAGGCTCATAAAGATGTTTCAAACGCTTTAAAAAATTTGGTTTGGACATATTAAGTACACATGCGAAAAATACGTATTGATTTAGACGTTTTTCAAGATATTATAGATCATGTCAAATGCTATTTGAATTTGTCTGCATGATTTTCAGTTTTGTACAAGTTCATGTAGGGTAATTTATGGTGGCTTCCCTTTGAGCAGCGCCTGCTCCACACATGGGCGATAATTAATAATCATATAGACCCATATCATTTGCGTGCACGTTTTAAGCGACCACAATAATTGAATTAATAGCTAGACTGCAAAATGCTCTGTGAGCCAAGGCTGTCCGGGTCCTATAAATAGTTTATCCTTTACAGATGTATCGTTATTCATTATTGATTGTGTGTCCATGTCTGGGATATAACTTGGTGGAGAAAAGATATCGAAGGGAAATCAGCGGCTCTTTCGAGCTGCTTAGCCAAGGAGGAGTTAATTCCCTTAAAACATTTGTTTTTGCTATCATAATAAATGTTTTCAAAGCACCAAACGCCACTGACCACCCTGCACCACCTTACACATAGCCCATGTTTGTTTTTGTCTTTTGACAGTGAAATTCAGTCACACTTGTAATTTAATAGTGAGCGTTACCTAAGATCCATTTAGCATTCCGTTACTTAAATGTTTGTGCATGTGTGGATGGGTGGGTGGGTTCCATAGATTTATAAATAGCACTAGATCGCTTAGTGACGTCACAGCGCAACGGAACTTGAATGTTACTGGGGATTCATTATTGATTGTGTGTCCATGTCTGGGATATAACTTGGTGGAGAAAAGATATCGAAGGGAAATCAGCGGCTCTTTCGAGCTGCTTAGCCAAGGAGGAGTTAATTCCCTTAAAACATTTGTTTTTGCTATCATAATAAATGTTTTCAAAGCACCAAACGCCACTGACCAACCTGCACCACATTACACATAGCCCATGTTTGTTTTTGTCTTTTGACAGTGACGAAAAAATTCAGTCACACTTGTAATTTAATAGCGAGCGTTACCAAAGATCCATTTAGCATTTCCTTACTTAAATGTTTGTGCATGTGTGGATGGGTGGGTGGGTACCATAGATTTATAAATAGCACTAGATCGCTTAGTGACGTCACAGCGCAACGGAACTTGAATGTTACTGGGGAGAGGAAAGTGGGGGCAGAAAGCCGCACACACAGATTTCTATTGATAGAAATCAATCATCTATGATCGTGCATCATTCCTTTGATGCGCTAAGGCATGATGCGCTAGCGTATGCCTAGCGGCCTATGCCTATAATGTTACATGATGAGCACATCTATGTGTGTAATCAACCAGAGCTTAAAGAGGGAACTTCAGAACATTGTTGCAGCTAGATCAATCAGTCGATCGCAACAAGTGAATTTTATTTTTATTATTTTTTATTAATTTATTTAGCAGTCAATGGTAATTGACTGCTTCATTTTTTTGTTAATAATATTTAGCAGTCAATAGAAATTTTCATTTTGTTTAAAACATCAAGATTGTCAAGACGTGTTGTGTGTGGATGTGTACGAATCGGGCATCAATAACAACAACAACAACAACAACAACAGCATCAATAACAACAACAACAACAACAACAATAATAATAATAATAATAATAATAATAATAATAATAATAATAATAATAATAATAATAATAATAATATAAATAAAAACTGTAATCGTAGTAATAATAAAATATTTTATTGATGGTCCCATAAGAGAGGTTAACAATGCAGGAATAGGTGCTGTTTTTGGTAATGTTTGAACTAGGGACATAAGTTACTTACAACATATCTGACAACATCAGAATACATAGTAAGCAAATGATGTGTACAATGCTTATTAACAAATTTTCATAAATTAGAAAAGGCTTTGCAATAATATGCCATTGAGCGTTCAGTTTTGAATCTCTATACAAAGAAAGGGAATTTTCATGAAACTTTGAAAGTGAGAGACAGAGAGAGGGGGGAGACAGAAAGAGAGAGAAGGAATGAGGGTGCGAGAGAGAGTGAGAGAAAGAGAGATAGAGAATGAGAAAGAGAGAGAGAGAGAGAGAGAGAGAGAGAGAGAGAGAGAGAGAGAGAGAGAGAGAGAGAGACAGAGAGAGAGAGAGAGAGAGACAGAGAGAGAGAGAGAGAGAGAGAGAGAGAGAGAGAGAGAGAGAGAGAGAATAAGACACTGGTTCAAGTTCAACTTTTGTAGCAGTCGACAAAAAGGCACAGAAAATTACTTACAATCTCCACTATAGATTTATTACATGAATACCGTTGTTCAAATAAATAGAATGACTACAGTAATATACAATAAAAGTGTTCAAGCCTGTAATGTGTCTGCACCATAGTTTGAATCTAGAGCCATCCAAAAAAGAAAAGAAAGCCAGACCTTACAACAGTGTTACGATTCCTATGTATACAAGCCCCTGGAATGAAATATTTTTTAATGTCCCTCAACATAGCTGAAAAACACCAATGCTCATGGTTACCTAATCATATCAATAATATATTATATTTATCTGCAACAAACATTTTTTACAAAACACTATTAACATAGTATGAGTTTTGGGTAAAAGCTTAATTGAATAGACCAAATCATTTTACTGCTTCCAATATCACACACTGAAGACGAATTGGGAGAGAGGAAAGTCATAGGTTGCTCAAATTTTTTACCCTTAATGATTGGAATCCCCATAACTGCTGATGCTCATAACAATGATGGAAACGTTGATACTTTCATTCAAACAAATCACACAAAAGCTGAAAACAAAAAACGAAAATCACACAGCCTTTTCATCTTTAGTTTTGTTTTCAATGCACCCACTTTGAGCAAGTATTTGCTGTAACTCTTACACAGTTAGTGCCATACCTAGGATGTTCAGTATAACTGTGTTATAAGCTTAGACTCACATCTAAGGGTACTTTCAAAAATAAAATAAAATCCTTAGTCTGGAGTTTCAGTTTAAATATAGCACCGTCCTACTGAATACCTCTAGATTTTAGGATAATGAGTATTACTTGAAACACAAAGCTTTCATTTTAAATTTGATTGTTTATGTAGATCAAACTTAGATATCACTGGTTATTATTGACTTTACCAAACTATTTACATTCAGGGTTTGTCTTTGACTTTTGTTTTAATAAGTGTAAAATGCGTTTTGAGTGATGCAGCTAGTCACAATCTGATTGCTTGATTCAGATGGTGAGGAAGCCAGCTTTTATTTATGAGAACATATCATGGTGTCAAACTGTGCTAAGAATACAATAACATACATTTTTCATACAAATTACTGTGCAAGGCTAACTGTGCCATCTAAATAAAAAACGAGCATATTGAAATGTAAAATAAATATTTCAAATTAATACAAATTGTGAATTTTTGTATCATGAAAATGCTAATGTAATGCTTATGTCAGAGAAATTATCCAGAGAGAACAGGCCAGTTATAAATATTAAAGTAGCCATGAAATAGCTGACACTTGAGGTGAAAATATCAACACCTCCGTTGTAAATCTCTCGTTTCTAAGATACTAAAGATTTAGAGTATTTTAGAAACAGGATTACACAAATGAGACACGGATGTATTTTTAAAAGTCCACAGAAGAAGAAAAAAAACTTCTGAAAATGACAACGCTGATGGTGAGTTGAACAGTGCATCAGTAAGACTAGACATGCAAGAGGAACTATATATTTTCATATTTTACATTGTTTACAAAATTGAGCCAATTCAATCCCTTTGTTTTCAAGAAATCAACACTTAAAAACGGAGTTTGAGTCTGGTATGTTTAGATCTGTATCTTGTACATGTACTGAGATAGCCCCGTGAAGATTTGAAGATGTTCCTGCCTTTGCTGTAAATACTGTATGGTTAGTCTTACAACAAGTACTAGCAGAGGCCACATATTATTACTTTGGCAGGAGAAAAGGAACTTTGCATAACTCAATAAATAAGTGACAGTAAGTTTTTATTTAGCTAAAAATCTGATTCCAATTTCATAACTTTATGGAGTTATTTTAAAAAATAAGGACCGAAAAAAAATGTTTTCATTTTCAAGTCTTGTTTTGGCTCTTGTGTGGCTTACATTAGATTGTGCTTAGAAGGACAAGATTCCAAAGGCTAGCAGTCTGAGAGGACTGTGTGGGACTGTGTGGAACAAGTGATGGCCTGCGCCGTCTGCCATGCCCTAAATGGTAATGGTTGGAGCTGGTGAGACAGAGAGAAGGTGGTCGGATTTGATTGAGGAGAAGGTCGTCATCAACCGAAGCAGCAGCTCGAGTTGTTGTTCTTATTGTCAGACTAAGAATCACTGGGCGTGCACTCTGCAAAGATTCCACTCTCCATCGAACCATTTGGCAGGGCTCTGTTCAGCTCACTGTCAGAGGAATTATGGGAAACTGGAGCCACATTGCTAAGACTCAGGCTGGTTGCTTTGTGCAGCTGTGCTTGCAATCCGCTGTTTGTGACGTTTCCCAGCAAAGAAACAGACTTGGGTCGTAGGGTGGATGTTTGTTTTGGTGAGGCATAAAGGTTGCAGGCTGGATTGGCAGAGTTTGGATCCACATCCTTACTGTGGCAGACGCGGGGGCCTTCAGAATCAGGTGACTCCCGGCAAGATGAAAACTGACATACCGATGAGGGGGAGGCTGGGGGGGAAGATGACGGGCACGAGAAATACGCTTGGTCTTCATGGCCACTGGTTGTCACAGTCAGGCAAGCTGCTCGCAGGGCGGACACGTTTTTATCTTCAAGCACAAGTCTCTCCTTTGACTCATTTAGGGTCTCTACAGCACAGATACTGCGATGTCCATTCATACTGTGGTTATTAGCTTGCAAGTTATTGCTAGAACATTCATAAGCCAGCACACTTCCAACGTCAGTGACACCAATACCAGGGTCCAGTGTTTGCTTTGACAATGTGTAACTCTGTATGTCATTGCATGGCCCTTCAGCCTTCCTCTGCTCACATGTACCAGAGCCTGATACTTGACTTGTACTTGTGGATGGGTGACCTGTGTCTTCTCCTCTAATCCCTCCTTTCAATATAATACGTTCTTCACCTTGACTGAAACAGGGGTCTTCCATTTCATTGGTGTCTTTTTCCTGATTATGTAAGACCTTCCCTTTTAGCTGATTTTCACTAAACTTCCTCCTGGAAACATCAGCCTGTTTGCCTTGCTGTGCACTAGAGTCGGCCTGGGAACAGCTGTCGATGTCTCTGTAGTCGGTACCATAGGTCTCCACCCTGAACTGCCGGTAGAACTGGACTGTGCTGCCCTGGAGTTCAAATGGCACCGCTACCTTGTGCTCCACATGGAGTAACAGCGCCTCACACAGCATGTAGATCTTGTCAAAACTTGGCCTGAAAATTCAGGGACAGCAGGGGGTGGGAGGAGAAATATACAACTTATTTTCTATCTTTTCTTAAATTTCAAACTGGGCTTTATTCCTCTGGTATTACCAAATTTCAGAGACTGGCTCCTTTATTTATAAACCTCAGGTTTCCCTTTAATGTATAATGTTAAAACTTTTCTGAAAATGTATCCTTGGATTTCTCACAATTTAGGAAATACTCACATTTCACAACATGCAATTTTAGTTTTGTCTTTAACTTTCCCAATGAATTCATCTTAAACCTAGACAATTTTAGGGGCATAATTTGTAAATCATCTAAAACCAGTACAAAAAAATAAATCAGCCACAAAATTTACCGATTTGAAAAGATAAACCAGGGGCTAAACAACCAAATGTCCAAAGCACTTAAAGACTTTTTTTTTTAATTTCACTTACAATAGTTTTACTTTTGCTGATTTAAGTCAGACTAGTCTCTAATGAAAAAGACAGGTATCTGTGCTTTTACACCTTTGATTAGATTTACAGGTTTTGTATCTTTTCATTACAAATGTATTTCAAATTTGTTGATTTCACTGTTTCCGTACAATGTAGAAGTTTGAGGGGACTTTAGTTTAGCAGGTGTAAATTTGCCCAAAAAATCCAGCAGTGCTTTTACACATTTTTTTGGGAGGGAGCAGAGCTCGTCCTAGGAATGTAATTCTCCTGGGTCTCCAAAGACTATTCTATCAGTCGGAGAGCGCTGAGTTTGTCTAATGATTTAAATTCTCCTAGGTTTCCAAAGGCTATCCTAGAGATCTGTCAGAGAGAGCTAAGCTCATCCTATAAGTAAATTCTGCCAAATTCCCGGGTGATCGCGCTACCTCTGGTCCGGTTCCATCTGGCTGCACAGGACAGCTAGCATGAAGTATGGCTCTGGCATGTCCTGGCAGAACTTCCGGTGGAACGCCTCCACGTTCAGACCAAAGTCGAGAGATCGGGGAAGGTAGTCTGGATCGGCTGTCACTCTGGCTATAGTCTGACACGGCAGAAAAAAAAGAAATGTTTCAATAATTTTAAGCTCATTATGTTTCTGCGTAGGAAAAAAAGTGATTTCTGTGGTGCCAAGGAGATTCATACATGGTGACAGGTTTCAAGATTCATAAGAGTTAAGTCAAACAAGTTTTTACCCACTGCCACACATAGAGGAGACAGAGTATGAATGCCAGGACTTTTGTCTCAGCCACTAACATTACAATGACATCAGTCCAACCTGTAGAGAACAAGGTAACATGATTGGTATCAAACCCACAGCTTGCCACTTAAAAGCATCATGCTTAAGTCATGAGCAACCTTGGTCCCTGTGTTCCTTGGGTGTAACAACGAACCCACCAGCTGAGATTCAAACTTTTGAATTGTTTCATTGTAAGCACTACCGACTGAGCAATCAGCCATCTCTGAGAATTAAATTCAAAACAAACTTGCAAAAATTAAGGATTAACCCTATGGTTACTGACATGCCAATATCAAGACCTCAATGCCTTTGGACTAAATAGTAATTAATGGCAAACTACATAGAGTCAATGGAGTAAAGTCCAGATGCAAGACAACAAAACAATGTTTACCTCAAAAATGTTTTGGTAGTTAGCTTTTAAAATGTATAAGCCAGTGCTCAAAGGTGTTAGTACTAGTTATACCAATTATAACACTAGTTAGATTTGAAAAACATTGTAAAATGTAAAAGTCAACATAAAAATATCTAAAATCCAATTGATATCGATGCAATAGATGTCATGAAGTACATCAGACCTACCTCACATAAAATGATTCCAAAGGAGAAAACATCCACCTTCTCATCATAGACCCCTTTGGTCATCATTTCTGGTGCCATCCAGTAGGGATTACCAACCACAGTCTGTCGCTTGCGACGAGAGAAACGTTTCTTCTTCATGGCCCCTCTTGGAGTCCTGCCTCCAGCTGCCGCATTGGCACTTCCTGTCTGTGGGATGCCTTCCCCAATGGTGGTTAGAGTATCCTCCCCTGAGTTGGTGAGTTTGGGACTGTTGGAAAGAAGCTGGTCAAGGCATTCGTGTCTGGGGCAAATCTTGGCCAGCCCAAAATCTGCAACAACCACTGTCTGGTCCTGATAGATTAAAAAAAAAGCTCTAGGAAAGGCTGACATGAAAATCTCTCATAATTTTTTGGTCTGTTTGTTGATATGGTGATAATTATTGATATAGCTGAAAAGTAGGCACAGTTGGACACTTTAAGAAAACATTCTGATCCTAAGGAACCATAATTCCTAATTCTTTTGTGAAGGATTTTGTCAAGTAATTTTGACTAAACACACTAAAGATTTCAAGATTATGCTGATATTCATTTTTTTTAAAGCATATATTTCATTAAAAGATAGTGCATTGGTAGACAAAAAAGTGCATCTGAAAGCACATAATACTAAGGACACAGTACATGGCACAGCACATCGCCACTCAGTTAGCAGAATGTTGTTAGATAATTTTTTCTTTAAAGATTTATTCCTGTTTTAGTACATGTAGTTCAAATTTTACTATTGATTTTTTTTGTAATGATAAAGGAATATCTGCTCATTTTCATTTCAACTTCACAATAAAATAGGTTCTGATCCAACAAACATACAGATGGGCAATGTCAAATGTCAAACTGAAGTGTCCCTGAGTAATACTTAATGCCATCTTGCTAGCTCAGTGATGACATGACACACAGCACAACACATGCAGTACATAAGGAGACACACCTTTCTCACAAGACAGTTCTGGGAGTTGAGATCTCGGTGAATGATGTCAATGGAGTGAAGATAGTTCTGAAACCAGAACACAAAAAGACATTATGATTATTTTCTAAGCTTGACAAAAAAACGAAGCTAATAAAATAGTATTTTTTAATTTCCTATGAGATGCATTCTTCTTATAACTACATCAACTGCAAGAGAACTAGTGTAATTGATTTTTCACTTTAACTACAGAATCATCTTTTTGCAAATCGCTGCTGAACTGGTGTGGTTCACAGACAGCCGCTCCTCTCTACCCTTCTCTCAGGTCTAAATTTAGGTCCAGACGCATTGTCTATGAGGTATTTGTACAAGATTGCAGACAATGCATAACAAAGTAAAATGATGTAAAAGGGAGGTACAGTGGGCTAGGCTGCAACCAGCTATGCATTCATGGTTTTAAGAAAGTATATCTCTGAGGGCGATCAACAAGTTCATGAACAGCAGTTTGATAGTTGTTACCATTTATGTATGTCTCTGGAGACCTATAACACCAAGATAAAGAGGATGCAGTCAATGTCAGCAGTTGTTGGCAGTTGATGATGCTATAAAAAAAAAATATCAGTCTTAGTTTCATAGCAGGTTTTTTTTTTTAAATCTCGCCAGCATCAGAGCCATAGATGGCAATTGCACCATTAGCACCTCTGATTCGATCACTAGGTGGTTGAACCTGTTGTCCTTAGGTTTAATGTCTCCTAAGTTCTCTAAAGGGTCTTATATTGTGAGCTCTTTTAGCTGAATGTCACGTGATTTTCCTGCATGAATTTTATATATGTATTATCACAGCAAATCCTGAGCTGCAAGCTATAGATCAATAAATCATAAAACCATATTAGCACAATGGGTTTTCTTTTAAATCTTATTTTCAATACTAAAATGTCTGTAATCTGCCAAAAAGTAGTGGACTATTTCTATCTTGGTTATGGTATGGATAAGCTATGCCTAGTAAAAATTAAAAGAGATTAAACACAGTCAGTTTCACACATCTCAACAGGAGACCTACCATTCCGTTAGCAATGTCTTTAGCAAAAGCCACTCTCTGCTTCCAGGATAACTCTCTACTGTGATCTAAAAGCAGAGCGGAGAGTGTCCCTCCATCTATGAACTCTGTGAAATAAAAAGATCAGGCCTTATTAAGAATATATAGAATGGCTAAATCACAGCTTTTAAAACACAACAATTATTTGAAGTTCAAGGATCAATCATAACATAGGAGGAACTGGAAATGTTTGTAAAAAAAAATGACAAAAATATGTCACTAACTTGAACTAACAAGCACAAAACTCGGCTTTATTGAGCCTTCTCCAGTATACAAAAATTAATGTTGACGTTAAGGTATGCAGTTTACTCAAACATTATTATTATCAAATGTTATCTTTTACTTATTACTAAGACTTGCTTATCTCTATGAGGTTTTCTTTAAGCAGTTTTTATCTTGCTCTATCTCCTATTACTCTTTAATATTTTCCCTCATGCTTGCTCTTCTACATATTATTTTTCCAACACCTCTGACTCATCCTCCATACCCCTTTTCATCTCTATCTCCCTGTACCTCCTTCAAACACCTCTCTATCTCGTCTTCCCTCTCCTCTGTACCTCTCTACAAGTGGAGACTCACCAGTGACGAGGTTGAGCTTCTTGTCTCGGTACAACACACCCATGAACCGGAGCACACACGGATGAGACACATTCCTCAGCATAGACACCTAAGTGAGATAAGATCGATTTTTAGTACTTTTACTAGAGAGTGTGAAATAGTAAGATATTTTACATGGAAGATTTTGCATAATGGATCAAGATGAGTTAGGCAACAGCTTCCTCCTTTAGAGCTTAGTAAAAGATGGTCCGCTCATTTTCATACCACCCATATTTCAATATAGAAATAATTTGAGTATATGTCACACAAGATCACTGTCTCAACAGTGCTGTATACTTCACACTAAATTTACCTTTAGGTTTAGTCTTTGGTTAGTTTACATGTCCTAGTTTTGTCCTTAGTTTAAGTTGTATCCCTAAGGCTTAACATTTGGTTATAATTAAATGTCTTTAGTTTCGTTCTTGATTAGTTAAGTTTACCATGCCTTTGGTTTAGCGTTTGGTTCATTTTGCATCCAGTAGGCTTAGCCTTTGGTTATTTTCACATGCCTTAAGTTGAGACTTTGAATGAAAGCAGTATATCAAGGAAAATAGACAGCTCAATAAAGAAAGATAGACACAGCTACAATACATTGACAACATGTAGAAAAGAACAGCATTGATGTTGTTAACTATCATCATAAAAGGTTTTAGCTGACAGGTGATCAGCTAAAGGTCACACACCTTAGGTTTGCACAAATACTCATGTGGCAATTGGTTGATGATTGAACCTCAATAATAATTTTATTGTTTCTGCTACCAACTTGAATAATTATTGTAACGTGGATTGTTGGGGTGATGCACAGTCTCTGTTGCAGAGCCCAGCTATCGGTTATAAAATTATATATTGTAGCGGGGCTTCAGACAGTGATCCAACATCCACTGGCTCAACACATATAACAAAGTTAACTCCTTCTTGTAGAAATATTGAAGAATAACTTTATTTACTATAAACACGTCTAGGGTATTGAAAATGTTTTAATGAAATCCCGACAGCAATTAAATCCACAGCTGCAATAACAATCTGTGATCAATTCCACAACTGCAATAGCAATCCGTAATGGCAACACAACGGCTTCTAATAATAGTAACAAATGCGCTCAGACTCTCCGACTGACTGATTACAACTCACTGGTAACTCACTCACAACACCTCACCCGTACAAGCCTTTTATACCGATTTGTTGTAACCCAGAAGATTCGAGTTGTTCTCGATATTTCTAGCATGTACTACCATCATCTAGAAATTGCAAGACTACAAGGGACATTACCCTAGTTGACTAGAAGCCTTAGATTGTAAACAAACCGACACTGAAAAACAAGTTGTTTACGAGATTGACAGATTTCTCGAATGTTCTTCACAACCGGGGCAGACGAGGTCAGAGAACATACTAACAACGCATAGACTAGATCTAGATCTAGATCTATCTCCAGTCTTCTCGTCTTCTCTCTATCCATCTCTATCTCTCTCATCCCCCGTTCCTCTCTCTATAGCTTTCTTCAAACAAACAAACACAAACTTGTCACAATAATAATAAGACATTGTCTATTCACGAACTTTTTTTAGAGGCTGATGATGACGATAATGATGATGATGATGATGATATTTTCTTAAATGTTCACAAACTTATACTTATCAACATATTAAAAATGCTGATAAAAAATAGGTCTATTACATGTATCTTATGTTCTAAAATTTAATGTTTGGTATCTTACCAACAGAAGGAAGGAAAGCCTGCATTTGTTTCACTTAAACTAAAATTCCCAGTTTCATCAATCTGCCTCTAAGAGTATCACACTCCAATCTCATCTATCTTTCAAACTCACCTCTCGGAGAAAACTTTTCTGAGCATTTTCATCAAAGTTGTGAAGTTCTTTGAGCACCATGATCTCGCCAGTCACTCGGTGAACAACCTGTGGATGAGCAGAAAACTTGATTCTGTTCTCAGACCAAGACCAAGTCATCAGCACTCACTTGTCAGTAGTCTCTTAAGTTTAAGTTGTCAGTAGTCGATAGTCAGTTATAGGGTCAGTAGTGGGTAGGCAGTTATAGGGGTCAGTAGTGGGTAGGCAGTTATAGGGGTAGGTAGGCAGTTATAGGGATCAGTATTTTGTATTCAGTTATAGGGGTCAATAGTCAATAGGTTATGGTCAAAGATTGTCACAGATCCAATCAACAATGGCTTTCTGTCATGATCAGGTAAACTCAGAGAGTGTTGAGTTTGTACAATGGCTACCAGAACCTTTCACGTGGTAATCGTTTAAATTTTAGTCCTGACCTCCGAGGGGGTGGCGAAATTTCACTCTAGTACAATGTATGCTAGCTCCACTGACTTAGTTGCTGTAGACTTGCCTTGCTCAGTTAAGGTATATGAACAAATTACAACCCTAAATCTAGGGAAAATCCCGTCATTTTTACATTAATAAAAAATTAACAAAAATGTAATTCTTAAATTATTTCTATAACCCCTAGCTTTTCCAAACAATATTAATACAACACTGGCTGAAGATCAAATCTCCAACATACTGATCTTTTTGGTTGGTTGATTTTTTAACAACATCTATTAACTATATTTTGGATGGGGCCCAAGACTGACGTCTAACAACTTTACATAATGCCACTCATAAACATTGCAGGATTACCATTACACTGACACTAGCCCAACCAGCAGGGGACAGAAGTATAGCACTCTATCATCTTTTTAGCTGACACTTCTAAGGCAAGTCACAATGTCATCTGACAGAGGCCTCACCTTGATGGCCTGGCCGAAAAATCCTTGCCCGAGAACTTCCCCAAGGACCAGGTCTGTAGCGCGGAACACCCGGTGCGTCTGGTCGTGTGTCGTGAACGAGTGTGAGCGGCTCAGGTCCAGGCTCTTCTGGCGAGAAGTCGGGCACGGGGACGGAGACTTGCTGCGCCGCCGGCTAGGGCTGTGCCTGGGGACAGATGGGATCAGCCATGGCTATTAGAAAAAAGGCAAGTTTTTTCTCTACTCTTTTGCAGAGCATGCAACCACATAGAGGGAGCTTTATTGAAGTACATGTAACATATATTGTATTCAACATTATATTCACTCTTTAAGCACTCATTGAAAAAGTAAAGTTTGTCCCATACTCATTGACAGAGCATTGGGAAAATAATATTTAGGTTACTGATTGTTCTAGACCAACAACATTGTGAGATATCTGAGCCTTAGCCACCCATTATGTGCTGGGTTGACAAGAGGCCCCCCAAAATATATCCCATGTCCAATGGTAGCCCCTAAGCACTAGACCAATGGCAAAGCATTAACTATAAAAACAAGAACTCTGAGATAATTGGGCCATCTGAAACGCCATGATCGAATCGAAATGTACATATATGATGGGCATTAGAGCAGGAGGGACAGAGAGGCAAAGGAATGTCATGAAGAAAAAAGTTGGACGGTATGAAAGACAAAACAGACAGGGAGCTTTCAGTGTGTTCAGCAAAAGTCGAGGACACGCAGGAGTGGCTCGCCATTTCATGTCAAGCTCTTCAGATACAAAACTAGATGATGATAAGATTCACAGAAAACTGCTATTATTTGGATTTTTGCACCTTGAGCAACACTAAAAACTGGCATTATTGTTTGAGAAGTACAACTCGTGTCTTCCATCTATGCAAGATAACTTGTGAAATTCCATTCCACAAAGTAGATATTATCTCACCCCTTAGCTCGCAGTGAATTCTTGGGTCTCATCCTGACTACCATGTCATTTACCACAACAGTTTCAGCAGAGCTGTCACCACTCTGGCCAGACTCTACCCTTTCCTCTGTCTCTCCGCCCCTCAAGAGAGAAGTGGGGATTGGAGAGATAGGCTCCTCAAGTTCTTCTCTGGGGAGTCTGAGAGGTGACAAGTCTCTCTCCAGCGTGACGGTCACTGGGTTGATGCTGTCTGTCAGCAGATTGCTGACCTGTGAGGGGAGGGGGAGATTCGGTGGAAAGGTACAAAATATTGTGCAGTCAAAGAAGTTGTACACAAAAGAATATGAAAAGTCACAAAAACCTCAAAACATGGAAATCTTTCGACGTTAACTAAATCATACTTTCTACTAGATTAAGATGATATGCTTCATACAATTAAAACAAGAATATTTTCAACAATAAGACTTTAGACTTATTTCTTGCATGTCTTTGATCTACACAGTAGAATGAATCTTCCTAATGTATCCGTTTTTTTGTCACTGTAACCATAAATTTACATCCTTTACGTATGTTAAGGACTGGAACTGCAACATTAGAATCTATATGGTTACGTTTTATCATGATCAAATCAAAAAATTTAACACAGAGACATGTTATCTCGCTCTTCTCTTACCCTTACAGGGTGGATGAATATACTATCATTACATATTATCAGTCAATTTGTTACTTTTATTAAGTCTTGATTCAAAAACAGATACAAAATATTTAAGAAAAAAGAACACAGATTGTGTGTGTCCTTTTTTAATTCACCTCTTCCAAAGTTTTGTTTTTGATTGTGTCACCATTCACTTCGAGGATTCGATCGCCAACCTCCAGTCCTTCAGGTTTAGAGTCCGGCCACAGCCTAAACAGCACAAAATTTCAGCGAATAAAAAATACATTAGGTTTTCTTTAGAAATAATTATTTTTATCAAGTGAGTGCCTGCTCAGTCACAGACAAGGAAAACAATTCAAACTAGAGCAATAGCAATAAAAGAAGTAACATGCACCTCTTAGTTAACTAGCAACGCGTGTGATTATAGACTTAACAGTCAGACTCGTTTATAAGCTCACAGGCAGAAACCTTTCATTCTTGTTTGCTTCCACTAAAGCTACGAAAGGAATCTTTGTTTGGCGTTATTCCTTCACAGATTTCTCACTATCCAATCAATGAAGCCAAACATACGATTTCCTGCTTTCCAGTCAGCACGCACAAACAAATACCACTTATGGATGGACATAAGCTGTGGATCCACCACATTATTCTTGCTGTAGTAGTCCACACAAGAACAATGGGCTAAAGGACGCATCTGTAAGTGAGACACACTCAAGTGTTTATACTGTAGAGTAAACAGAATACAAGTAAGAATCAAACCACCCGAGCATGCCACTACTTACTGATCTACAACAACGCACGGAGTGGACCGCCCCTCGCTGTCTCTGGACAGGTTATTTCTGAAGGTCCGCCCATTTCCTTGACCATGCTCTCCCTGAGACAAAGTTCGGAGGGTCAAGTGTAGTCGCCTGAAACTGCCGCCGATGTCAAGCTCGTGTTTTTGAGAAGAAAGTTCGTGACCTTCACCTTGATCAAAGGATTCGCTATGACCTTCACCTTGAAATGAGGATTCGTGTCTATTTTCAACTTTAAGTGAATCAGGCCTGGGTAGAAATGATTTGTTCTCGTCTATTGGTGATATAGGGGCAGCAGAAGTGCTTGTTGTTATTGTAGCTGTTGGTATGCCATGTTGTCGCCTCTGCTGCTGCAGCTGTTCCTGCTGCTGTTGCTGTGCTTGCTGGTGCAGGCGGTGGAGGCTCCGGCGATGATGGCGGCTTTGGTGGTTGTTGACGCGCAGATCATTCTGATGATGCTGATAGTGCTCTGTATGCGTCAGGCACGTGTCCTGGACTCCTGCCTCTGAACTTCTGGTGGTTCCGCTGATCAGTTTTGTGGCCGACTCTACTGTCGGAGAAACAATGACAGTAGAGGCGTCGGTGGTGATAGAGGTGCTGGAGGTAGTGCAAGCTATGAAGGAGATATCTGGAGGAGTGGGTTTGCGTGCAATTTGTAACGGAACTATGGATACCATTTGGATAGAGTGCGGTTTTCGTCTCGGCGTTTGATGAAGAACTGAAAAATTATATGGTGGTGATGATGATGAAGAAGTCATTGTTTCTGCAGAAACTGCTTTAGCATTAGTTGTAGTTATGGTTGTTCCGGGTTGTGATGCCAATGTCATTGTATATAATGATGATGATGATGATGGGGGTGGTGAGGCTTCTTCTGACTTTGAAGATGGGCATACTACAGAGGTCAAAGGTACTTGAGATGTCACCAGTAACGCAGAGGTCAAGGGTGCTACAGAGACCGCGGGTGCTACTGAGGTCAAGTGTGAAGTGGATACCACAGATGAAGAGGATGTCACTTGAGTGTCAAGTGGTCGAGGCAATGGTGAAGGGTCAGGGGTTGAATTGATAGCATTTCCCGTCGCATATCTCTCAGGGGAACAGCTTGCTTCTGGTGAACCTAGGAGGGGTTTGATGGGCGCCCTTTCTGCCTTCTTGTGGTAGCACGTACCGCTGAAGTGAGGAATACAAGCAGAAAAAATAGCTTAATCAAAATATTAGTGTACAGACAGACAATAACAATAATGATAATAATAATAATAAAAATAATAATAATAATAATAATAATGATGATAATGATGATAATGATGATGATGATGATGATGATGATGATGAT
>RQTK01001113.1:76976-103216 GCA_003991915.1 Elysia chlorotica
CTCTCTCCCTCTCTCTCTCTCTCTCTCTCTCTCTCTCTCTATATATATATATATATATATATATATATATATAACCCGCCTCCCCTCATTCCGTACTCTCTATCTTTCTCCCTACTCATGATTCATCGATGGCACGACCCGAACAAAGCCTTGCTATTCTAATTTTCTTTTTCTTTTATTTCCTTTTCTCCCTTTTTTATTTTCGTTACATCTAGTATTCTACCCCCATCCATAGAACAACCGTCACCAAGGTCAACGACAAAAGCTTTTGATTAAAAAAATAAACATAAATCTCTGAAAGGCGACACTCTCATTAAATTTGCAGCCGAAGAGTCTCGGAACAAAAACCATAATTATATGATTTCTGACTCAGGGTGTATATCTAAAATAAACAAACCATGTCCCCTCAGGTCCCTCAATAATGATAAGGTTAATTGTACAACTATGTGGAGTCTAAAACAAACATTCAGCCTCAGGCGTTTTTCTTACCTCAGTCCCCACTTGTGCATACACCACTCTTTCTCCTCTCTTTTCTCACCTCTCCCCTTCTCCATCTTTTTCTCTTTCTCTCACAAGCACACCCACGCACACACACACACACACACACACTCTCTCTTTTTCAGTGATCTCACCGTTGAGATAACATTTTCTCACGGTCTTCAAAAGGTTTCCCCCTTCACTATTGTCCTTAATACATATTAGTAGTGATAATATGAGATTTATCTCACGAGCTATTTCTCAACTTCGTTTCAAAAGACTGATAAATAGATAGATATATGGATAGAGATATAGATAGCCATTTAGATCATTGAATAATTTGAGAGAAAAGAGAAGAGAGAGAGAAAGAGAGAGAGAGAGAGAGAGAGAGAGAGAGAGAGAGAGAGAGAGAGAGAGAGAGAGAGATAAACATACACAAAACGACACACTTAGATAGACAGAAAGGCAGTGGGAGACAGAAAGACACAAATCACAAATACAGATAGATACACAGGCACACAGACAGGCACAAACCTACAAACAAACAAGCAGAGAGAAAGAAAGACAAACAGACAAACAACGCATATATTGCGGTCCAAAACAGAGATAGAGACAGTCTCACCAGTACAGAAAGGAGCGCTCCACCAGCGCATAAGACTCGCCGTCCCCGATGAATGCCTGGCACAGACAGCACTGAAAACACTCCGGGTGGAACCTGTGCTCACCCGCCACCTGTGGACGCCGGACAAAAAGAGCATGTCTCATGATAAACAATTGAGGGACATGCGGTTCAATTTCAGGGAAAATCTAGGTACAGTTTCTTTTTAGCCATTACAATGATGTGTACCCTTTATTAATACTGAGGCTGGCCAATTCCTATATTTTACTTTACACTAATCTTGGTGAAATGTGGGAGAAGATTAAGTCATTATTTCAGAAACTTCCATCATTGGTGGATTTTAATAGAAGATACAAACTTTCAGAATGTCTCTTGCATTGGTGGTTTGTGAGAGAATACACGTCACATTTAAAGAGATTTCTAGATTTTAGCTCAGCGCTAAAAGGGTTAAGTGAGATTCACTGGATGGGGCTTACATACCAGATCCAGGCAGTCGCTATAGGTTGGTGGTGTCTACATGCACAAGGATTAGTTTTCGAAATAATTTTTTCAACAATTGATTGATTTTATGAATATGCTGATTGACTTATTTATTGACTTATTCATGAATTAACTGATTGGTTGAATTGTGAATGCTGGATTTTGTTAATTTATTTACTGGTGGGTTGATCGATTAAATTATTCTTCCAAATGTATATTTGAACAAAACGAAATGAAAAAAAAAAGAAAGAAAAAGTTCCAGAGGTGTGCCTTACCATCACAGGACCGGAAATAACCTCAGAGCATCCATTGCAAGCGTCCTTGAACTCGGCCAAGTAGTCCCGGCGACAGTAGAGGCGGCCCTTGTTCTGGATGTACCAGTTGTCTAGACGTCTATCGCACGCAGAGCACCTGAATGGGACAAGGTTCGAGTCTCATGGTTAGGTGAGCCTTACAACTACTTGCAATAATACAGACGTTGGGAATGAATGATTGTGGAAAAAGGGTGATAGAAAGAGAGATAGAAGATAGATAGATAGATAGATAGATAGATAGATAGATAGATAGATAGATAGATAGATAGATAGATAGATAGATAGATAGATAGATAGATAGATAGATAGATAGATAGATAGATAGATAGAATAATAAAATTAATTACCTGTCGATGGACAGGCAGACAGACAGACAGATGGACGGACAGACAGACAGACAGACAGACAGACAGACAGACAGACAGGCAGGCAGACAGGCAGGCAGACAGGCAGACAGACAGGCAGGCAGGCAGGCAGGCATGCAGACAGACAGACAGACAGGTAGATAGATAGAAAGATAGATAGATAGATAGATAGATAGATAGATAGATAGATAGATAGATAGATAGATAGATAGATAGATAGATAGATAGATAGGGGCCGAAAGACCAGCAGTTTCAATATTGCTTAAGATACTCGGTGTTCGTAAATAAAGCATTTAGCCAACTAGTTTTCTTCATACAATATGAGGGCATGGAATGGGCAGCAAATGACGAACAAAACTAGGATTTTAATACATCTTAAGTCGCAACTAAACTGCGCGGTTGACTGATTTATTTTTTATATGACAATTCAGCATAGTTAGTAATTGATCTTCGTCTGTTTTTCACATCATGAGATCATGCAATCTACATTTCAGTAATACTAATGAACATTTTGGACTAAAGATTTACAACAACAAAGGATTAGGGTAAAAGGGTTCATTGTTATTGCACAGAATAGCACGATCTTCAACTGCTCACTGTTTCAACAATTATAGATTAGTATTGATTAGCTAACATGGCGGTCTTGTGAGTTTGGCCATGCCCACAACTAGAGGGTGATTCACCAGGGTAAAATGTGCGATACCTCTTACTCACTCTGTCACTGTGTCCCTCTAGCTCACTAACACGGAATTCTTGTACTGGTGAAATGAACACTGAACAGTACCCGTTACTGACTAGGCAATTTTAATTTTTGCATCGAGAACCCTGTTATCAAAACTGACCTCTGCAGGAAAATTAACAAACAGTAGGCAGGTCCAGACAAAACAGAAATCACACAAACAGTTTTATGGGATAAAACAATGTTGAAGCATGCAGGACACGGCAAAGTTAAAAGGTCATAAAATGGACGGTCCCTTAAGGGCAACACTTTTGACAGAATGGAAGAGACAGAATGCACGATAATCATAGTTTTTATACATTGTAAGACAGGAGTAAAATCCACATTTAAACGATACTCTGCTCCACACACACTTATAACAATAACACATAATTTTTCAGATGGTTAACCAATCCCAGAAGAAAGACCTGTCAAACGTAAGGCTGAGAGAATGTAAATGCGAGAAGTTTACTATACAGGATCCTACATCTATATGGCTCAGGGTCACCAAACATTCACAGACACATATTAAATTTTACATAGACAATTAATGTCTATGGGAAAAGCGTACACAGAGTGTTTATGTCTTAGGGTCAAACACACACACTTACACAGACAGTTTATGTCACAGACAAAAACTTAAAAAGACAGGTTTATGTCTCAGGGGGAAAACTTTCACAGACAGTTTGTGTCTCAGGTCAAGCCATACACTGACAGTTTGTGTATCAGTGGAAAACATAATACACACTGTTCATCAGGGGAAAGCTTAAAGACAGTTTGTATCTCAGGGGAAAATTTACAGACTGCGTATCAGTTTAAAACGTACATGGACAGTTTGTATTTCAGGGGAAAACTTACACAGACAGTTTGTGTATCAGGGGAAAACTTTTACCGACAGTTTGTATTTCAGGGGAAAACTTACACAGACAGTTTGTGTATCAGGGGAAAACTTTTACCGACAGTTTGTGTCTAATGGGAAAACTTACACAGATAGTTTCTATCTCAGTGGAATACTTATACAGACTGTGTATCAGGCTAAAACTTACACGGACAGTTTGTATCTCAGGGTAAATATTATACAGGCAGTTTGTGTCTCACGGGAAAACGTACACAGACAGTTTATGTCTGAGGGAGAAACGAACACAGACAGCTTGTGTCTCATTAAAAAACGTACGCATCCAGTTTATGACTTCAGGTCACACATACACTCAGACGAACAGTTTATGTCTCATGACCACATTGAAACGTACACAGACAGGTTAAGTCTCGAGACCACATGGAGACTTAGGCACTCAGACTATGTCTCAAGGCTACACACATTCATATAGACTGTGTAAGTCTTAACATCACGCACATACACTTGGACAGACAGTTTAAGTCTCATGTAAAAACTTACACAGAGAGTTTATGTCTCAGGACAGACCACTCGTTGCCCATGGTGCCTGGCCCCTTGGGAGTTTCAGGCTTGCCAGACTTACTTTAAAACACTGTAGTTGTGCAAAAAATTACACTGTATTAAGCACAATAGTGCGCTACACTTTTGTGTGCGGCTGTAGAGAAGTAGTATAGAGTGAATGGCTGGGAGACAACAAGTTCTGTCCATTCAGCTGTCACTCCAGAATCAGTTTTCCTGGTCTCGTGGGGCCACTGGTTTATAGGCTTGAGTAAACTTCGGAAGTAGATCAAGCTTGTTTACTCGAAAAAAAAAATAAGGATGATCGCTCTCTAATATTCGATGTATGAAGTCAAGCTTGTTTCTCCGGTTTCTCCGGTAATCAGTTTAAACATTATACACGTGTAATGATACTAGAGTCCGACCGTCGCTGCCAGGATGGATTCCCTGTTTATATCACCACACACTATTCTTCTGTCGTGAGCATCCCATTTAGAAAAAATCCTCATTTCGTGCACAAACACGTTTCAGTGTGGGATACTGATCTGTATAGCACAATCATCACCAGGTGCACAATGCACGAAGTCTCTAGATTGCACAAATACACTAACCGGTATAAGTTAGCTAATCACTTAATTTTGAAAACGAATCCACGTACATAAGTGCATGCATACTTTTAAGGTTAAGCTGCTTACACTATATTGCATCAATGCAACTAATATGTATCAAAACACTTTAATACAACAAAGTTGCTCGAGGTGCAGTACGAATGGATGGATCCTTGAACGCATAAACAAGGGTTTAATTTGTTACTAGAAGTAAGACCAAATTTTGTCTACATGTAACAGATATCATTACCAGGTTTTCCATATTAAGAGGCCTTCAATGATGACTTTAATTTCGCATGGAATTCAAAATACGCTTGTTGGCCAAGCTAAGATCGTTGACCCAGTTCACACTATGTACGATCGGAGAAAACAATGATTATGATTGCATATTTAGCTATAAGTGGGTGTTTACATCTTTTAAAAAAACAATCATGAACAAAGAAAAATCCTGGACATACTTATCTATAGCAGATTTACAGTTTTAGGAACTGTATTATTATACCACAACCAATACTTTCACAGTCTTCGTTGCAAGAACTAGACGAAACACACTCGTCTCCTTCTGTATAATAATAAAGAGTTTCCATAGTGTGAGTGTAATCCTCTGTTCCTCTATTACTGGAAGTCTAGACGTGGATTTATAAGCTACATTGAACACACCCAAAGATATGCACTATCCCTCCGGTCTTATCTATATCTAGCCGATAGAGTCAGACCGCGTTCAGCTAGACCCATCAGTCTCGACTGGTGGACAACGGCCGAACGCGCTCATTTCCATAGAAATACTGTAAAGCGCGCATACTTCACATACTGTCGCTCTGCGCATTACGCCGCGCGCATTCCACAAACTGCAAGCAAACATAATAAACAAGGCGAATGGTTGTCCGTGGGGGGTACTGGGGTAAAACATAAGACAAAGAGTGGGTGTTGTTGACAATGGGAATTTTTAGTAACAAGGCCCCCCTAAAAAATTATGATTTAAAAAAAGAATAAAATGAGCCCATTGTCGGCAGTTTTATATTTTTTATCCTTGATTTTGTGTAAGATCGCCGCCATATTTTGTTGCCAGTTTTAAAAAGATGTTCAGCTGCAGCGAGAAAGGGATATATAGAAATAATAATATTGATCATGATACGCATCTAGTTTTTCTCCATGTTTCAGTAAAGTGAAACTTTGGGAGGATGGTGAGGGTGAGAGAAGAGAGAGAGAGAGAGAGAGAGAGAGAGAGAGAGACATAGAGACAGAGAGAGACAGAGAGAGACAGAGAGAGAGACAGAGGAGAGAGACAGACAGGCAAACAAAGAAAAGAGAGACATAGAGAAAGATAGAGGCGCGGTCACAGAGATGGAGGACATCCAGGAACAGAGAACGTGACAGGGAGGGCCCTGTGGCACTCTAACCTAGTACTTGAGCCGAATGGTGATTTGTCTAAACCATAGTACCATTTATTTTACTGTCCCTTGTGTGTAATCTATTTACCTGTACAGCGCCAATGACAATGAAATGAGTAACACGATTTTGACCAATTAGCACCCTGTTTAGTTAAATATCAATATTATACGTCTGTATGTTTACTGGGCAATCCTTTAGGGAAACTTATGAAGCAGTTGAGAATCGAACGTTGGGTCTCCTGCTTGTTAGTCCTGAGCATTACCCAGTGAGTTATCTCGGGCCCGGGACTATACATGTACTTTTTAGCAATCTGGCGTGTTATAATTTATATATTGATCCTTGTACATCACTGGTAACGAACTTGTAATCATTTGGAAGAGCACCTCCTCTACTAAGCCCCAAGATCTGCTTTAGTGGTGGGTTGGGCATGTCAAACCTTCCAATCGACCTATTACACGTACATCATCTAGCGCATTCTAGGAACGATGCTAAGTAATAAGTAATTGGGATACATTACATACAAAATTATTTCCAGGCACTGCGCTACATTGGTATAATACACACACAAAGTACACAATGTTCTTCTGAGTATGGAAGTACAGAAGTTACTTTTAATTTCAAGAGATTAGACCTAATCGTTTCCACTGCATCTTCTGGTGTCAAATAATAATTGTAACTCCTGGCCACTTATGTTAACATGAAAAAGCAAATAAAATTAGGACAAGTTGGTCTTAACTCGGTATTTTAACCTTACATGGCTCGACACAAAATAACTGCTAAAACAGTACACATCTATAATTATAAAATAACACAGTCCAGCACTGACGACACAACACTGGTCTAATATTTCGATCTATGCTTAACTGATCGTCTGAAAAGGTAGAGAATAGTCGCACCGATCAGTGATGTTTGCGATGAATCATGTGAACTTGGGCGATTGACAGAAAGCAAGAAGAGACACTCAATAGAGACTGGAGATGGCGAAGAGTGACGTCTGCTGATCGACGACCACGGGCGGCCATCGAACTCACACCGCCTGCCCTGTCAGCGGTGCGCAACTCTTACCTCTTGGCGAGAATTGACTGAGAAAGTTGGAGGAAGAGAGGGGGCAGAAGATAGAGAGTGTTATGGGATAAGGATAATAGAGAGAAGGGGGGAATGGATGTCTGCACATAGATAGAGCGAGAAGGAGAGAGAAATACAGATAGACAGGAGAGAAAGAGAGTGAGAGAGTGGAGAGAGAAAGAGGAGAGAGGGAGAGAGTGGAGAGAGAGAGAGAGGAGAGAGAGAGGGAGAGAGGGAGAGAGAGAGAGAGAGGGGAGAGTGAGAGAAGGAAGAGAGAGAGAGAGAGAGAGAGAGAGAGAGAGAGAGAGAGAGAGAAAGAGAGAGAGAGAGAGGCAGAGAGAAAGAGAAGAGAGAGAGAAAGAGAGAGAGAGAGAGAGAGAGAGAGAGAGAGAGAGAGAGAGAGAGAGAGGGGGAGTCCGGCGGTAGGCTGATGGCCAAAAGGGGATGCAGTGCGTTAGAGGAGATGCTCTGAGCTGAGGCGATGGGTGATTGATAACAGAAATCTAGTAATGTTAGCCAGAGCGTTGAGTCATAGGTATGGGGGGTTAATTATTACGACTATACTTAGTACATGCTCTACACACTTTCGTTGTGCATGTCTGACTTGGAAGTGACACCGTGGTCACATAAACACATTTTTAAAGTTTTGAGAAGTTTTTTTTTAATCGATGGTTACAGAATATAGATAGATAGATAGATAGATAGATAGATAGATAGATAGATAGATAGATAGATAGATAGATAGATAGATAGATAGATAGATAGATAGATAGATAGATAGATAGATAGATAGATAGATAGATAGATAGATAGATAGATAGGTAGATGCAGAAAGCATCAGCATTGATAGGAATTTAGAGATTAATAAGTCATTTTCATTTTAATATCGTTGGTTCTGGCTTCGTTTGTTAACGTTTCTATCATAGAGTGACAGTTTTTTTTAATGTTATCCCAGAGTCATATATGTATCACACGGTGACCCCGCCTATCTTCATGTATGAAGCATGAACAATGAGGATATTATCTTGAGACAGGCCTATCTTCCGGCAATGCAGTATGAAGCAAGTAGGTTATCTCTCTCTAGACAGGCCTATCTACAATCTATGACTGGACTACAGTGTTGATGACTGGACAAGGCAATAAGGTTGTTTTTGACGAGTGATGCGCGTCCTTAACCATCGGAGTTAACCATCACCCGCCCCCTACCTGTTGACGGTGCATGCACTGACAGTGACACAGATACTTTGAAGATGATGACAACTAGTTTTCGTAAAGTTTCAATAGATCGTTAGGGGGCGGGTGACCAAACTTGCTCAAGTGGTAGAACGTCGGGCTTCTCATGAGGGGCCCGGTTCAAAGCCCACGATTGGACATATTCATTTGTAGGATGTCATTGCCTACTGGTTGGGTCGGTGTTATTATGATGTGGACGACTGAGAGAGAATTCACAGTTTTTCCCGCATCGTCTCTGAAGGCAAAAATTGTCAAATGTTAGTCCTGGGACCCAAGCTAACTCCTGACGAGTTACGTGAAGAAACCAAAAAAACCACCCACCCACCCAACCTGCTTGCAACAACTACAAACAAGAGTGTTATGCGTCCACAGTTCGGAATACATTGATCGGCACAGACGCAGATAATGTCAAGGTGACAACAAGGATAGTTTTCAAGTTCAAACACCTGGTAAGAGAAAAACGTAATGTATTTTGTAACCACAGAAGAAGACAGTTAAATCTATATTTTGTATCTATATCGTGATAAAGTTTTATTCTTCTGAGTCACGATTACATGAACCATCGAGGTTGCGAACAATGCCGTTTTGAAACCGATGAAAACAAAAACAACAGAAGTAAAGACAAAGACAAAAGGGCAACACAAAAAAGACGACAGTGAGCGGTCAGAAATGAGCTGTCATCAGGGTTAGTTATCGTTAGAGCTAGCGTGTGTACGTGTGTGTGTATGTGCGCGTATGTGTTTGATTGTAAAATGCCAATTCATGATTATGTCAGATAAGGACACAGGTAACCCTACAACGACAAATACGACAAATCTATCTATCTATCTATCTATCTATCTATCTATCTATCTATCTATCTATCTATCTATCTATCTATCTATCTATCTATCTATCTATCTATCTATCTATCTATCTATCTATCTATCTATCTATCTATCTATCCTTTTTCTCTATAATTCTTCCTTGTCACATCTTCTCTCCCCCGCCTTAAAAAGATTATTGTTAACAAAATTTACAGTCCGCGTGGTAAGCTTAAGGGAGGGGGTAGAGCAAGAAAGTCTCCAGACAAACGCAGAGAAGAGTCATGTTTACATGGAATCCGGAACATCTAACTAATCCTAGGTTCACTTTTTCAGAGAATGGGAAACATCGACTCAAAAAAGGGGAAAAGGTTGGGGGGGGGGGGGGGTAAAAGGTGCCAGAGTTCAGGAGGGCGCTGTTTAGTTAAGAGAGGCTTATGAAGAGAGACATAAAGGGGCGATAGAGAAAGAGACAAACAGAGAGGCAGTCAGACAGACAGACAGACAAATTAAAAGGGAGAGAGAAAGGGGCGGGGAAGGCCAAATATATACGTCTGACAGTTTTACTTGTCACACAGAGACAATGAGGATACACAATGAGTCCTGCCTCAGCAGGTTACTATATTCTGACACCAACCCAACAAGTAAGGAACGGACAAATGAATTTCTGACAAGGCTTGGGTTTCTAACCAGTCGAACCAAAGACCTGACGATTGGGAGACCTACGCTCTACCACTTGCTCCCGTCTGCCCACAACATACCTAGCGAAAGAGAGACAGAATGACAGACAGACAGAGACAGGTGGGATTATAGTAGGTAATTAACATTAATTAGAAAGACCGAGATTAAATAGACGTGACAGCGGGCGAAAAAGCGTCCAGATGTTATAATCAACAATTATTTTTATAACTATATTACTTAAATATTTGTGTTAAAGGCAAAAACACCAAAACGCACACAAAAACTTTTCACTCATTTGCATGCTGTTCGGGACGAATAACACCTAAAAGAATCTCACCAACAACCGCAGTGTATGCCTTTAGACAAATCTGGTGTCGCATGGGGTCCTTCCAGAGGCATCATTACTTTCCACTTGGGTTTGCCACCATTGGATAACTCAAGCTTGTATTCAAATAAAATGTAAATCCAATGTGTCGTAATTTTTAGCGATTTCCTTTGTTCCCTTCAGTACGTTTTGGCGTTGAATCCAGAAATCTAGTTCAACCATGGACTTTGAGTTGATAGAGCGAACTTCTTGTGCGAATCACGTAGCGCCGTGAGCCCGCGCCTCCTTGTGGTGCAGAAAGTCCTGTCTCGGTACGGTTTGGTGCGACTTAAGTGCAATTTGTCCACTCCTTGTTTGAACAAACTTGTCAGAAAAGGTCTTCCTTCAGAAACATCCTCAGAAAGGCATGTCTTTTTCAGATTTTGCGGCAGAGGGTGCGCATTACTGAGAAACGGGCAGTGCCCGCAAATATTGACAACGCACAGGTAACACAAAACATGAATTTCCTAAATTAGATGCTGCTCTAAATGCAGGAGACGTTCAAACCATCCAATTTGTGCCGTTAAGATGCAGTCTATTCTATGCGCAGAACCATCAGAATATCTTACCAAAATATCCACAACGTTCCAGTAATGTGCGAACTAATTCTTTAGAAAATGCCCTGAGTTCCGAAACTTGTTTGGGGGTGAAAACAAATCTAATTTAAATTGTGCTTGTTTTTTTTCGACAAAAATTCACGGTACATGGGTTGAATGAGTCAACTATTATTGTGGTTTAATTTTGTATAGAGCTTTTGTTCTGCTCTTTCACTGACCATAACAAAAAATATTGTAGTCTCACACAGCAGTAGTTAGTATCATAATAACGTAATAACCTCATGCAGAAATAACTATGACCACTTGCGATGCCACTGCACCTAGTTTGGTATATTTCTGTTTTTCACAGATTAACTGCTCAGTACAGTCAAACTAAACCTACTCGTACTCTCCAGTTTTTCCAAACAATTCAGTGTCAACACAGCGATGCTATGACCTCTAACAGGGATCCACTCCATATATCAAGTAAGTATAATGAAACATTTGGAGCTGGTAGCCCAGTGGCTGCCAGCCTCTATCCGTGACTGTATTGATCTGCGCCGTGTCAGTCTGCGGCCAGGAGAGCTGATACCCGCCGATAATCAACGCGACTAATCTGGCCTAATTAGATACACAAGTGCTCTACAATGAGGGAGCGTGTCGTCTCAACGCCCTCGTCGCTTATACTCGCATTTGTCTCCAATGGCTGTAATGAGTAGTATTTGTGGTTCAATATTTCTGCCTCAGTCTGTCCACTGCATAGAATAATTAAGGCAGTCTTCCCTTTCTCTAGCAGGTGTCAAAAGGATAAGGCAGTCTTCCCTTTCTCTAGCAGGTGTCAAAATGATAAGGCAGTCTTCTCCTTCTCTAGCAGGTGTCAAAAGGATAAGGCAGTCTTCTCCTTCTTTAGCAGGTGTCAAAAGGATAAGGCAGTCTTTTCCTTCTCTAGCAGGTGTCAAAAGGATAAGGCAGTCTTCTCCTTCTTCAGCAGGTGTCAAAAGGATAAGGCAGTCTTCTCCTTCTTTAGCAGGTGTCAAAAGGATAAGGCCGTCTTCTCCTTCTCTAGCAGGTGTCAAAAGGAATCCTCAAAAAAATCTCACCAGCTTAATATAGATCCTGTTGTAAAGGTCGACAATTCCACCTTTATTCGGTTTACGTGTTCTAAGTTTCAATAAGAATACTTTACTTGCCGAGACGGCGAAAGCGACACGGTTTCAAATCATGGACTTGCTGCCCACCAGCCCAGCGCTCTATCTACTGAGAAATTTGACGGGCCGTGTAGCCAACACCCCGCTAGCTCTTACTTTGATCAAATCGAGGTTCAAATCATAAGTATGAGATGTTTTGCTTTGCGTGTTTTTGTTGCTGGTGCTGCTGCTGTTGTTGTTGTTTTTATGTTTTTATGTTTGTTTGTTTGTTTGTTTGTTTTTTGTCCAGTCCTTGAACATTTCAGGTTACCGATCTTCGCGTGGTGTTATCTTTGCCTTGGTGTTTTACAAGGAATGGACTATACAATCATGTAGGTGGTACGTGTGTGCGTGTATTGAGAGAGAGAGAGAGAGAGAGAGAGAGAGAGAGAGAGAGAGAGAGAGAGAGAGAGAGAGAGAGAGAGGGGGGTGCTGAATGTCCTCTTTGCATCGAATTAGAATTCAGAACAGACCACATTTCTCCGTACTGATTGGATTGGGCAGAAATCCTTGTATTCTAGCCCTGTCTGTCTGTAGCGACACGTAAAATCGTCAAATGGTGGTCTCCGCACTTGTTCACAAGATATCACAGAGGCTGGGCCTGGCTGATCAAAAACCAACCAGTCAAGCAAACGCTAAAATACCGTGATAGTAATCATGTAATTTTTTCAAATAATTAACCGCACAATCTAGGTTAACAGAAAAAAACAACGTTGCACCCCATCGCTTTATGCATCTAATTGTGTAAATGGATTTCTATAAATTGACCAATGGCAACACAGACACTGCTTAACGCTTGGTATCACACAGTAAACGTGCGGCCAAAACGATTTTGGGATCGAGCCAAAGCAAAATAGTATTGTGGTATCACATGATATCACGATCTATAGACGCATAGCATGTCAAGCTTTGATAAACAGATTCGCCATCGGAGATAAAGTTATCAGAGTGACATCAATTAATTAGATTCGTATGTTCAGGCAGGTAGTACGAAGTAGTGGACTTCGTGGTTTGATAATGCGTATGTGCGACACCCCCACCCACTCAACCCGTGGAGTAAAGCCAGAATGGACTTTCCGTGTTGGACATCAATGAGTGATTAGAGCGCAAACACGGTGGCGTGCCATAAAATTAGTCCAGGACAAAGTTCTAGAGAAGGTTCTAGACATCTAGATCTAGTTCTCTACATTGTATTGAACTATTTTGTTTTCTTAAATGGAAGCTTATAAAGAAGTAACATAGAGATTCGAATCTACCTTCAATAGCATCAAAATTTGCTACATAAAATGTGGATCTAGATTATAATCTATATATATATAGAGAGAGAGATAAATAGAAATAAATATTGGTATTTTTGTTGCTACAACAACAAAAACGACAGCAACAACTGGTAAAAAGCTTCCAGTTAAGCAGCCATCAAACAGATGAATGTATTCGTATTTGAGATAAATAATTATGGCTTTCCACCGTAGCGTCATTTAACTTGACACAAAAGTCGACCCACTCAAAGCTTTATATTACACAGACCAGATGCCACGAGTAGGATAGATTTGATTTAAATTTAAAGGAGGTAGCGCTTTGTGTGCATAATGTATGTTTATGATGTGTTGATGAGAGCAGAAGGGAAAAGAGGGCGATAAGGATACGACGCAAAGGTTAACATCACATCAGAATGGCATGCAAAATAATATCAATTCCATTAGCTTGTGTGTAATTGAGAATACGGAAGCTCGAAGAATTTTTTTTTTTTAATGTTTACATGTTATACTTGTTACTAATGTTAGCTGGATTCCTTTTATATTTATAATTCAGCAATTGAAGCAACGTATTTTTACATATTTCACATTTCTCAATCTAAGGTTGGAAATATTTTTAAAGAACTCTCTGATTTGTATATGCCCCCCCCCCCCCCCCCAAAAAAAAAGTCCCACTTTCCCTGCTCGGTATCCTGGAGAATCCGATATGGTTTTTTAATGGGCGCGAGGAAAGCACGTGCAGAGATTCGAACCTCGCCGTCCCATTATTATACTTACATTTACATTTTAGTCGTTGCAGTATCATAATGAGGCGTACTCCACAGAGTGACTGTTAAATTCAGAAACTGATACGATTTTTGTTGACCAATCAATGAGACAGCAGGCGAGCAGGCAAACATATCAATAGACACGGATTGATAACAAAGCATTGAGATACAGAGAGAGAGAGAGAGAGAGAGAGAGAGAGAGAGAGAGAGATGAGAGACGAACGTGTGAATAAAAAAGTCCTTGGAAAAGGTAAAAAATCAACAGACTGTATTACATTGCACCAAGTCCACAACTATGAGACACATGCGTTGATTCTCGAAGCTTCTGAAACTGCCATTGATGGGTGTAGTCAAGGAAAACAAATCCAGGCATTCGGAGTTCAGTGGGTGTGGAGATGACTAACCCCAGCTGTTCTAGGCTTGTTTCGAGCTTTTCGCTTTCAGGAAGCCTAAAGGATATTAAAACTATAGGGTTTAACGCCTCCTAGATTCCTCTAGGGAGTCCTATACGGCCACGATCCCCAAGACTTACGTCTGACAATTTTATGTGCTGCAACACACGAAACAGGGTGGGAATACCAGGATTTCTGTCTCAGTCGGTCATTAACTAGTCTATCTGATTTGGCTAATGATTATAGCAAAGGAGAAAAGGAGGTAGACTTAGGTCTAAGGAGTTTTCTATCCAAGGTTAACGTCGAAGGGTTCTAAGAACAAAGTCGCGTAACTCTTAACTTGATGTAAGCTTTCTTTTTATCCTATACATGTATTAAGATGAGTCCAAGGCTTAGTACAACATTGTACTTACGAATCTAGTTATGATGATGATGATGATGATGATGATGATGATGATGATGATGATGATGATGATGATGATGATGATGATGATGATGATGATGATGACAAGAAGTACATTTAAAACATTATGATTATGTGATAATTCAGTGTATAGTGAAAAAGTGTCTACTTATTGCTGCCGCTGCTGTTGTTGCTGACCTCCGATTCGCTATTGTGTCTCCAATCAAACATGACACAGCCTGAGTATGCCCATCCACGAAAACTCCATCATTATTGGAATTCCCCCCAAAACTCCACACAAAAGTTTGGTTGTTTCCTAATAGTATGACGATTTTGAACCATGGTTTTATGATGTGACCAGGCGGTTGATTGCAGTGGTTTGTTTGTGTGCAGGCCTCCCGTGGGGATCTCAGGTATGTCAGAAGTAGGCAATATAGCGTCGTACTTAGCGGGTAGGGGTAGTGTACAGAGGGAGAGAGATATGGAGAGATGGGGTAAAGAGGGAGAGAGAGAGAGAGAGAGAGAGAGAGAGAGAGAGAGAGAGAGAGAGAGAGAGAGAGAGAGGAGTTGAAGAGCGCAGAGAACTTGAAAGTGAGGGAAAAAGAAGTTATTGAAAGAATTAATTGGGAGAGACAAAGTTGAACAAGAGTAAAATGAAAAATCGGCAGATCAAAGCTAAACGGGTGGATTTAAGAATTTTACATTATGTGTGTTTTTTGTGAAATTTTGTGTGTTTGTAATTCATTATTTTAAATTTAATAACAATAATAATGAGAATATAATGATGATGATGATGATGATGATGATGATGATGATGATGATGATGATGATGATGATACGACGACGACGACGACGACGACGATGATGATGATGATGATGATGATGATGATGATGATGATGATGATGATGATGATGATGATGATGATGATGATAATGATGATGATGATGATGATGATGATGATGATGGCAGCTGCTCAGCCAGCAAAAGGAACAACAGAAACAACAAAAACACCAACATTAATTCGTTTCAGGATGCAGCATCATGATCGCGACAAAAATGTGAAAGGAGCGACTCAGCGACTGCCACACATCTGCTACGAGAACTGAGTGAAGCATTGTTAATGTTATCGGCGAACTGGGTCAAACATTTAGATCTATAATGTATTATGTAGGAGCTAAAAGTACACTCCCAATTCCCAGATTCCACTGCGTCATGCTAGAAGAATTAATGATCACACCAGTTAAAGAATCTCTCTCTCTCTCTCTCTCTCTCTCTCTCTCTCTCTCTCTCTCTCTCTCTCTCTCTCTCTCTCTCTCTCTCTCTCTCTAAAATATACAGATCTAGTGTTAATGATGCTGCAGCTGATGATGATCTTGCCTCTACAACTTTTAGGCTACATACTGTTGCAGTACTGTCTGCTGTTGCTGCTTTTGATTTTCCTTTCTAGACTCTAGTTACTGTAGTACATGCACATTTTTATGTAAGATGACACATACAACAGTTACTTTTCACTTAAAGGAGGGTATAGCTACTGTTGTTACTAATAAACAATCGCCCCATAGTTAAATATACACGTACACCAAACCACCATGTTTGTGCTTGCGTTTTGCCATTTGCGAAGCAAAACACAACATAAATGGATCAGACCAAGCCATAATATTATAATATCTAACTGGTGTATCAGAAATCGAACGCCTTTGGTATTATGAGCCACATAAAATATGTCAAATATTACTTGAGACTTTAATCATCTCATCGTCGTTATTTCTGTAGGTTTGATCGGAGATGTGGTAGAGCAAGGACTAAACAAACTAAGCAGCGGCTTCTCATGAAGAAAATTCGCAAGAATTTCTGACCCGTCATTCAAGTCATGTTAAAAATTTACCTGTTATTATTACTGCGATCTTCCTAAGCTTGCGTCACGAATTTGAAACTTACAACGGAGATGTAACTGAACGGAACGGGCAGACGCTAGGCACGGCGAGATATAAAACCCGAAAACTTATAAAGTCCAGCGAGCTTATGAAACCTTGTCATTCTGGGAGCCAAAAGTCTAGTTCGATCATTGATATCTAAATCGATACCAGAAGAGGCAGAGGGAGAGAGGTGGGAGAGGGAGGGAGGCAGAGGTAGAGAGACAGAAGGGTAGAACAATAGGGAAAAGGATAAACAGAAGAGACAAGACATACCGAGATAGAGAAAGAGAAACAGACATGCAGTAAGTCAGACAAAAAGAAATAGACGCAGACAGAAATCAACAAAGACAGACAGACAGACGGAAGGACATGGACACAGAGAGAAATAACTAGATTAAAAAACCCAGAGACATAATTATATAGACAGACACGAAGACACGCAAGCAGACAGACAGACACGCAGAGTTACCTGGTGGATCGTTAACAGCTCAAGTTTCAGCAATGGACATTCTTCACGACTAATACGAAATGCCAAACATTCAAACATCGTTCCTAAACATTAGTGAAAGCTGACAATAACAACACAGAGGACAATCCTGAAGCTGACATCCTGAAACTCAATGAAAGCTTAAGGTGATTTTCAAATTGAAATTCTCGCCATAATTTACTTTTCTCAAATCAGAATTTAGCGCGTCAAGTGTCTGCCACTAGTAAACTATTACTAGGCACTGTCAAACAACAAGTCGAAAATATGTGTCGCAATGTCACGAAACGAGTTGAGCCGAGTTCCATACTCGCTGGAAGAATATTAGGATATCGAGATAAGGGCAGGTAATATCAGACAGGTAAATGCTTACCTGCGCAAAGATTTCACTACACATGTCTAAATTTTGCCCACATAGGCCATCATGTGTACCTGTCTTGGTATGTCTTTTAGTGGCTACATTATGAACTGTAAATAAAATAGTTTTGTGATAAGGCTACACATTTCTTACGATTATTATCTCTCTTCTACTGTTCTTTTATTATTTATTCCACAGTCCAAATGCATAATAATGGAAGATTTGATTGCAGAGGACTCACTCTTACCAGTAAACTGCAAGAATTCGAAAGACTTTATGCTGCGGCGATAAACTCTGTTCCGCTCTGTTGGGAACTCTCGCAAGCAAACTTTTAAACAGTAAATTATGAACTTCTTACAATCATGTATACTTATAAAAAAAATATGTGTGGGAGTGGGTCATGGATGATAACAGCGACCGGTACATTGTAGTTAATGGCTACAATTTTTTTTCCTACGGGTGAAATGGCGAATATTTCCTCTTCACAATGTTTTGTAATTTTTTTTCTACAAAATCTTCCAAAAATTATTATTGAATAGAGTGTTGGAAAATTGTTAACTTAACACCATAACGTGGATTTTCAGGAGGGCATATAACCTAGCTCAGGAGAACACAATCAGAATCTATAAAGGTAAGGTTATGGGGGGGGGGGGGGTCCGGGGGGTTTTTCCGAGAGCAAGCTAAAAGAGTATTTAAGAGGGTGGGGGGGGGGGGGGGGGGATTCCGAGTGTTTCTTCAGCAACTAAGCTATCTCGTGACCAAGGTCTGTCAACTCTACGCATTGATGCAGAGACAGAGCATGGTTGAATACCACGACTTGTCTATTACAAACCTCTCTGTTGAAGTCCTGTTTATTCTGGCAGGGGCCAAAGGGAGATTATCGGGATGAAACCCCACTGTTTGGATTTTGGGTGAGTCTCTTTGAACCGCGGCTTTGTGATGTTCTCTGGATCTTCAACTTCCTAGATTTCGCAGGTTAAAAAGAAGTGAAGTTTAAGGGAGAAGCTTTCTTGCAGCTTAACGTCTTCTTTATTTCCTCAAGAGGGATGGATGTTTGTGAAAAGATGATTGTTTAAAAAGAAATTTAGAGGGCATGGCACAATTCGGAGCTACTTTGTGGCTGAAATAATACAATGCTTTCGATTGGACCCCTCGCATGCCAAGGGGGTTACGACTCAATCCCCAAATCCATCGGCCTTTGGCCTTTAAAATAAAAAAGTTGGCTCTCTGGCTGTTTCCCCCTTTTGTAGTTATTATGTATAGGATTTGAATGTGTCCACCGACACATTGTGGTTGAGGCAATGTCACTATAAAGTCACCGACTCAGACACATTCTGTGGACTTGACTAAAGTCTCCGCTGATGGAGTTCTCCGCTGAAACCATACCGAAACAACTTTGGCGATGCTCTGAGCTTCTCGCAGTGATGTCATACGCAAGGCTGTGCATTGACCAATGAGGCTAAATTATTGATTTATTGATAAATAGATAATGATTATGTGGACTGTAAACTGAATTTTAGTTTTTTCAAATCATCAACTGTTTTTAGTCCTCATCTGATTTATTCTTTATTCTCATATAAAAAAGCGTTAGGGTTAAAATTATACAGGCATCTGACGACCCGCATTCCTCCAAATATTTGAAAACAGTACCCTTTGTTTCCAGACTAAATCTACAAGGGTACTTCAGCTCAGATTCCAACATGCTGCTAATCAGTCAGGATGACTTCTTACTGAGCTATCTGGCCCTCTGATACTTGTGATTGCCTCTCACTGTGTATGTAAACGTCATTAAGTCCTCATAAATGAGAAATTATGAAGTGTTGTTTTTTGCTGGGGTTTTTTTTTTTCGTTTTCTTTTTTTTTCTTCGTTTTTTTTTTCTTTTTTACTTTTTTAATGATGAAACACATGTAGATTTTTTTTTGCGACTATCAATCCAAAAAAGATGTTCTCGAAGGTACGTTATGAACAAATAATAATAATGATATATAGCTTTGTGGTATTAGAACCGTCTAAATATAGAAAATGAGTTAAGACGAAAACAAGGGGAGCACCCATTTCTAGAAGTCAACTTGCCGAGCTAGTGGGTTTTATCTTAAAATAAATGTGACATTTGAACAAATCCTCAGATTCCAACATGCTGCTAATCAGTCAGGATGACTTCTTACTGAGCTATCTGGCCCTCTGATACTTGTGATTGCCTCTCACTGTGTATGTAAACGTCATTAAGTCCTCATAAATGAGAAATTATTAAGTGTTGTTTTTTTGCTGGGTTTTTTTTTTTTCGTTTTCTTTTTTTTTCTTTTTTTTCTTTTTTACCTTTTTAATGATGAAACACATGTAGATTTTTTTTTGCGACTATCAATCCAAAAAAGATGTTCTCGAAGGTACGTTATGAACAAATTATTATAATGATTATTATATATTATTATTATTATTATTATTATTATTATTATCATTATTATTATTATTATTATTATTGCACTTCTCAAAATGCAAATACTGGATAAATATAAACGAAGTGTATTTTTGACAGTCTGGACTATAGAGTAATATTTGGGACACCATTCGAACGGCGAAAGTCGGACCTAGTGTTGTGAGTCCAGCGCTCTAGCTACTGAGTTTTCTGAGCAAACGTTTCACTTTGTCGTTCTACCTTTCTAGTCGGAAATCTCTCGACTCCGTAATAAATCAGGTACAGTCCTGTTTATATTACATGTACTATGTATCGGCCCAACCCACGTATACTTTTGTCTGTTCTGTGGCCCAGCCCAGATAGCGCCTGAATGATCGCCGGGCAATCAAATTCGGCTCAAGGACTTCACAACCAGGCAGCCTGTTTAAGGCCTGTTTTCTGCCAACATTTCCTTCACTGAAGCGCCCATTAAGCTGGTGTGGATTGTGTCGAATTTCTATTGCAGGTCTTTTGCTTAGTGTAGGCAGGCCAGGAGAGTGTGCTTATAAATAAATGTTAAAGAAAGAAAAAAGGAATCATTGATAAGTTACAGTTACCTCCCATACAAGATTGCAAAAAGAATCGTTGACAGACAAGTCGATCCTGTCATTAAGCCAAATCGGGGTGCCAGCTATGGATCGAACCTCGGACCATCTGTTAAAAAATCTCGCCCAACTGAGCTATCTAGCGTGTGGGGATTGAGACCCGATCACAGAAGTAAATATCATATTGTCATATCACAACCAAAAAACCCCCCACATTTGAGCCATTTTGATAGGTATATATAATAACAAACATTAATGATTTTGAATTCTTTGTGAGCCAAGATAAACTGAGACATTTTACTGGGAGCCATTTTAAAGCAAGTCCAGAATCCCCGCATAGATTCCAGTGACAGAAAATCTCCGCCCATGCGTCTCAATGGGGGTCGGGAAAGCTCCCAAATTGAAGGGATTGCCACAGCCCGCGATTTGCCCCGGGTCTGCAAAAGTCCATCCCCTTCCTAGGTTATTTATGCCACGGCTTCTATTCATGAACCCGAGTGATACTAACATGGGTAGATCAAGATTGAATGCTTGGGTCATTACCTCGACCTAGATGACCAGAGATGTTAGGTATTTGGGATAGGGGTGGATCTAGACGAGATCTACATCTTCCTGAGTGTTTTGGAAGGCTTGGCTTTAGATGTACTTACGGCGCGGCTGGGATAATCTTCGGTTTTCTACCTAGAGCCCTTTAATAATGAGATTACGTGGATGGGTTGCTATCTCTTCTGGCCATTTTGCCGGTTTATTTGTCTCTGACTCTCCAGTGTCGCGCTGCAGGGGGTACACACCACGCAAAAGAGACGGCGTGCGCCAGAAAAGTTCGCTGCGATAGTGCAAGGAGACTTAGGGCTGATGCATTCCTTTCTTGGCCGCTGTTTGTGTAAGCTTCCTCTGACTCATACCAAAATTGGGACACCTTGGTGCTCGAATAATAACGCATAGAGATTTGTTGTTGTTTGTTTAATTGTTGTTTTGTTGTTTTTTTTTGTTTTTTTTTTTTTTTTTGTTGGGGGGGGGGGGATGGACGGGGGAAGAAATTAATATCCGTCGGTATTTGTCTGGACTTGTGAGAGGAGACTCGAGGTTCGAATCTCAGCAGGTGGTACCTAAAGGATTCTTCAGGAACCTGTAGAGGCAGCACGCCTAAATGTATTATATGGTTGTTTTGTGTTTTGTTTTGTTTGGCAGGAGGAGGTAAGCTATACCGACTACGCCACCCAACAGTACCCATCCACACCGACAATAATTATTTTCAACATTCTATCCCTGGAGGATATTTCTGAACACCTGCCTGGTGCGTGATCTAATACTCTCTGCTTCATCTGGCGAATGCTTGTTTCATGTAAAATACACAATAATTAGGCTAGACATCATACCCAATTATGCCATTATTTTCTCCGAGTAAACCTATAATTCTACTAGGTCACTGTGTTAATATGGTAAAGACTCGGTTAACATAAGACCTGTTTGGTTTTTGGTGGCACAGAATCACAGACTGCCCAGTCAGTAGAATGCTCGACTGACAAGAAGGTCCCGGGACCGAGTCTCGTTTAATGTCTCATTATAAGCTTGACAACTTACGGTCGCCGTGTCCGCATATATACGAAACCCAGGAAAGCATTTAACTCATTCAAGATAGAATGGCGTGTTGTTTTTCTCTGGACACAAAAGGTTATCTGTACTAAACAAAAGACTCTATTTCCCTCTCCCTAAAGGGAAATCATTGCGTTTTTTAATTATGGAACAACTGAAAGATAGTATGTGAGCATACAACGATTACGTTGCAATTCGCTGACTTTACAGTTGTGAAGTGAGATATTATCAAATAAAACATAAAGTCATGCCATCGGATTTACAAACACGTTTCTAAACAGCTGTATGCATGGACGGGTGAATGTAAAAACAGGGATACAAGATTGAGAATAATAAATTTAGAAAGATTATACTAGCCCTCATGTGGAGTATAATGCAACGTTTCACATGAAAATAACAACGTAGAGGCCGATAAAACTAAGCCAGGAAAGGGGGGGGGGTCAGAGAGATGGACAACTGGGAATAAAATTACACTATTAATTTGGGGGATCTAAAAAAATTAAAATGCACAATTTGGTTGTTTAGTATAAGAAATAGAGTGAGAGAGACACACACACGCGAGCAGTCAGACAGACAGGTAGACAGGCAGACAGGGAGACACACAGGAAGGTAGGTATACCACAGATTATATAATGAGGCATACAGCCACACAGTTGCGTTGGTTACATCATGTCCAACGTCTGTAAAAGAGACTGTGTTAAGGAAGGACCCCAAGACTAACGTCTGACAATTTTAAGTTCTGCCACACAGAAACAGTGCAGGGGATACCTGGACTCATCCAGTTACATTATACTGACACCGACTAAACCAGATGGGAATGGAATGGGACAAAAAAATGTATGACTGATCGTGGGTTTGGAATAGGGGGCCTCCTGCATGGCAGACCAACGCTCTACCACTTGCACAACTCCCCCCCCCCTCCTCCGACAGACAGATAGACAGACAGAGACAGATATGGGGGCAGACAGACAGACAGAGAGAGAGAGAGAGAGAGAGAGAGAGAGAGAGAGAGAGAGAGAGAGACAGACAGACAGACAGACAGACAGACAGACAGACAGACAGACAGACAGACATAAAGGACGAGTTGAACAGCTAGACACACAGACACAAACAAGGAACCTTATGAACGCACATAATGTGCTGTAAGTATCAGCTCATATTTTTAAATTCACAAGAATCCCTCGACAACAAAACAACATCCGCAAACAATAAGCCAGGCTGGCATTTTGATCTTAGTAGAGAGAGCCACTTTAACGACCAGGCTCGAAGAAGAGACGTAATTAATGTCTTGATTTGGTTCATTCATTCAATTAAACACGAACTTTTACATAGAGGCGCCAAAAATCTTTTCCTGTAGAGTCACTGACGAAAAAAGCTGGCAGAAAAGCGTAAACCGACCTTTGTAAGAGAGCTCTTTAATACTTTTAAATCCCAAAGCTTCTTAAAAAGATCCCTAAAGGCGACGGATCCCAAAACTAACATCTGACTATTTTGCGAGTAGCCACAATTAATGATACAGTAACTATGGGAATACAACGACTCATCTCAGTCGAACATTGCTTTGTTTGTTTGTCTGTTTGTTTTATAGTTGCTTAACGTCCAACGTCAATTTTATGGGCTGCCACAGACAAGACAAGGCTGGGAGACCGGACTCCTGTCTCAGCCAGTCACTTTAAACTTAAACCGACCCAACCAGTTGGATATGAAATCGGACAAATATATTTTTAACCAAGCCAGCCCTTTCAACCGGTTATAGATAATTATATTGACACCACCCAACCAGAAAAAAGGGGCAAGGGGGGGGGGGGGTCTGAAAAAACCATTGTGGGTTTCGACACGCGGATATCCCGATCGGGAGACCAATCCTCTACCACTTGCGCCAAATCGCACGGACTTGTAACATCCAGTAGAGAAAGTGGCTGCAACCTCGAACCTCTTCCACAAGCTCTAGCAGCTTCATATAACGAAAAAAAAGAAATTCCATCACAACTATTGTTGTCGGAGCAATAAATGTTTAAGTATGTCAACGACTAATACAGATTCCCTCAGGTCTTTGTGTGGGGGGAGTGAGAGGAGTTGGTTTAAAGTCCAACGTCAGCACTATGAGGCTATTTTGTTGGCGAGCCCCAATACTGACGTCTGTCAATTTTATGTGCTGCTACATAGAAGACAATGCGGGGATGCATTGACATGTCTCAGCCAGTCACATTTAACGCCATGGCTCGAACCACGGACCTCCTGTGTCGGAAGTCGATGTTCTACCCCAGAGCTACCAGAGCCCCCCCTCCCACGTATATGGGAGGAGTCGGTTCACTATCGCCATGAATGCCAGGATGAGCCGATAACCGAAAATTAGGGTCATCTGAGAACTGTAGCACTACTTGACGGTAGTACCCATGGTCGCTCTGCTTCGATCTCTCATGGTGCTATTGTCTGAGTTGCCCTCGAGCATATTGGGTTTTGTTTGTTGTTAGGTTTTTTGTTGTTGTTTTTTTTTTTACCCAGTGTTTTCTTTTCTAGTACATTCAATAATTCTGGTGGAAGAGGTGGTCATCGCTATCATGGTCGTGATCATGATGATAAGAGTGTTTGCAGTAGTATGGGTAGTAAAATAATATGATTATGAAGAAGATGGCAATGATGATAATGATTCTGCTGCTGCTGCTGATGATGATGATGATGATGATAACAATTTGACTATAATAATTATGGCGAGAAAATTCCGAATAGTGGTAAAGACAATTTTATCTGTCTTTGGTTTAAATTTCAAATCACCTTATTCTAAAAAAAATTGCTTATGCATGCAGAGGGTCACTTTGAATGAATGTCAAGATCACATTTCTCAGTCATTGTCTCTATGGACCCCCAGACAAATCCACCGACTTCGCTCAAGTCACGCACTCTACACTTTTTATACCTGAATAATAGGAACACTAAACTTATAACTAATATATTGTCTTTTGCTTCGTGTTAGTAACAACAGTTAAATTTTCAAAGGCGCAAGACTTTTACTTAAAATGATATGTTAAATAATAATGAATTACACTCAATGTGTATTTTACATCAGCAGGTGCCCGTCACAGCCAAAAATTAGAAGGAACTATATCACGTGATAATATAATGAGAAACCCATCACGTAATCATATATCATTCTTTTCTCTTTTGCACTTCTCTCTCTCTCTCTCTCTCTACTGGAGTACGATGTGTCTCAAATGTCTTATCAGTAAGTTCCTGATTTAATTCTCTATAGGGCCGTGCTTTTTCCTTATTTTTAGAAACGCAGTGTGATCAGCTTAGCCAGAACTGTACTATACATCAATGTTAAATAATTGTTTGGAAAAAAAAAATGTTAACCCGAAACATTCGTGGGAGCTGCGAAATGGATACAGCTGAAGTGAAAGGAAAGCTGGTGATTTCGATATGCTTAAAGCCATTTTTTTTCCAAAATAATAGTTCAATTATGACAGGAGCAGCAATTGCCGTGTTGGAGACTATACAAAATTGAGTCTGTTTCCGGGAACCATCCAATTTAAAATCAGGCGAATGTTTTTCTGTTCGTCTTCTATTCTGTTGGAGACGGCCCTTTTTTTTTTATAAATAATAACCTCTCATTTGTATAAATACAAAGCAATGACAGCATCAACAAAAACAATGACATTAACAAATAGCTAAGAGGAATATGTTTACCGTGAAAAGTAAAGGCAATGTGCAATCTACAATATTGTTGCTGTCTTCAGCTAAATATAGTCGGGGCGTAGCTGGAGCGAATCGAAGCGTATCCTAAACACTGTCTGCATTACAGAGAGGTGTCATCCTTGGCTTTTGATCTTAGTA